>VZRR01013054.1:396107-549883 GCA_013398015.1 Oreocharis arfaki
GGGGCTCGGGGGGCGGGGCCGCTCTCCCGCCGCCACCGAGGTTGGGGCGCGTCCCGTCGTGTCCGTGTGTCGGTCCGGCCCCGAGGGGCAGCGGTCGCGGGACCCAGACCCGGCGTCGCGCCCAAAGGAGTACCCGAGGCACACGTGGCGCTGCCCGGTGGTAGCGGCCCGGTGGTTCGGTAACACCCCCCGAGCCGCGGCCGCGCCGGGCCGTGGCTGCTGTGCAGGCTCAGTAAATGAGTGAAACCATGTGAACTGTGCTCATGACGCGTTAAAGTAACAAGTAGTCGTTGACAGACACCGAGCTAAAAGGCCCAGAAAAGGCATCCAAATGCTTACCCCTTCTGGCTGTGTTGGCATTTGGGTGAAGCAATGTCAGGGCAGCACTCCAGTTTTACATCAGCTGGTTCCGGTGAAGACACATCGCGTAAATCTTAAAGGATTGTGGTTCGTGGGTATTTTCTTTTTGAAGATGAGGGGGCTTCTGGAACACCACACTCTGACCAAAATACTTCTGTACTGGAGAGTTGAGGGGGTGTTTTGGTTTTTTTCCCCTGTAACTCCAGTTAAAGGGAACAGTGAGCCACAAATTGTAATGTTGCTGTCAGCTTGGGAATTTGAATTGAGTTTCTAACACATTTTCCTTCCTCAGGCTGCATGTTGTGCTAATAGAGGGAACCAATTTGCATAACTTCTGTCAGTCTGAAGCACTGCCTGATCGATTTCTGGTACAGAAGGTTAGTTTAAATGTTCTTTATATTTGTGATCTGATTAATTTTTCATGTTGGGAAATGTTTTCATCATTCTATATGGTTATGGAGCATGTGGAAATGAAATATACTGAAAGAAATGCCAGCCTATTCGGAAAAGCAGTAATTTTGTTTCCTTTTTCTTTAGCATAAAAATCCAGAATGTCTAACCTGGCCCAAAAATTATTTCTCCAGTTTTGGGGTTAGCTTGGGAAGCATTTATGCCTCCATATTTACACTAGTAATTAATAATGTCCTGTTGGGCGTTTCTGGTCAGCCTTCTGGCTTTCCAGTAGAGGCCTTTTCTTTTGGTGAAATTTATTATTTGATATTTCATTTAAGTAGCTTTGATAGTTATAGCTCTATGCAAGAAGATTAAACTTGGAGATAGCAGAAGGTTTTCAAACAGTACCTAGCATAAATCTTTCTGTCTAATGGAAATTTATGGCAGTGAAAAAGCAATGTTCCTTTATAGCGTGGTAGATTTTGCTGATATTTAATTACCTTAGCACTTAAAAAAAGATATCATGTAATGAAAACTGCATGGAGGAAAAACGGTGTCAGCTCTGTACTGCTTTATGCCATGCATGTAATCCTCAGCAGAGGCAGGAACACATCACAGGAGAAGAGATCTCAGCAGAGTTCTGTTGCCAGTCCAGTCACCCCTGAAACATCAGGTAAACTATCAAAGAAAGGAGGATGCTTTCTAGCTCATGATCAATTGTATTTTTGCAAGTTATCTCGTCAACATACTTCAGCTCTTTAAAAAAAATAAATATTTCCTACAGTAATTCTGTAGTGCTCGAAGAAAAATAAATCACCCTTCTGAATGAAATGCCTCTGAATCGTCACTCCCGGCGGCCGGTGCACATTGCTCTTCTCTCGCAGTTTGTGAACACCGGGAGCTGCAGAACTTGGCGTGCGCGAGGTGCCGGCGGTCCCGCACTGCTGCGGCTGCCCGGGGCACCGCCGCCGGCTTGGCAGGCAGCGCTGCCAGCAGCCGCCCACCGGCACGGCCGGGCAGCGGCCCCGGCCCCGGGNCAGCATCCTGCCGCCGGCGGACGGGGCTGCCCGGGATCCTAGCGGGCTCCTCTCTCTTCCCCCTCCATCTGCATTGAAGCACCGGGGAGCCGGAGCCATCCGCCCCCGGGTCTGCCGATGGAAGTGACCGCCGCCGGAGCCGGGCAGAGGGGCCCGGGGGGGCAGGCTGCTCCCCGGGGGTTTCCTTAGGGAGAAGGGCAAAAGGGGCTGCCGCCCGCCTCGTCCTCTCCTTCCCTGGGCACGTTCCCCTCGCCGTTCCTGATCCCCGCGTCCCCGGTGTTCCTCGGACGTGTTCCCGGAGAGCGGGGCGGGGGGACTCCCCGGGCTTCCCGGCGAGCTCTCGGCGGTTCGCGGAGGCTCCGGGCTTCTCGCGGATCCTGCCTAGGGCAGCACCGCGGGCAGCCTGCGCTGGGTCTGGCAGCGCGTCCCAGCCCTACGGAGAGAGAGAGAGCGAGGAATGTTCTCGGTACCTTCTGTCCCCAACTTCTCGGAAGACGCCGCCGGCAGCCGTCCCGCGCAGCCTTCCGGCTCGGTGCAGGCGTGGCCGCGGGCGGCAGCGCCCCCGGGCCGGCTCGGCTCGGCTCGGCTCGGCTCGGCGGCACGGAGCCGGCGGGGGAGTTGGTGCTCGGGCCGAGAGGACGGTTCCCGGCACGGCGCCCACCGCCCGGCGGGTAGGGGCGAGGGGCTTCTGCTGGCACGGAGCTGTCGATCTTGCGTGGGGAACGAAAAACAGCCGGGCCGAGTCTAGTACAGTCAGTTCTTTGTGCTTACAGAAAGCGCAGAGTAACGTGCACCTGGGGAGCGTCAAGGTGCCTCATCCACTTACATAAACAGCCACACCGACTCTTTGCTAGAATTAGTTAGGCTGGCTAATAAAAAAAAAAAAAGTTTGCGGCTTGTATTACAAAAACAGGTCTGTACGAGCTAAATGACAGCAATCCTGAATGTGTTTCTGCAGGCTTATACTTGGGTTTCTCAATCACGACTTACCTAAAAAATATGCACAGGGGGACGAACGTTCCTCCCCTCGTGCAAATTACGAAGCAGCTGTTGTTATAACACAAATAGAATCCAAAACCGTCTGAGAAACGTCTACTCCTTTGTAGACCTAAAAGTTCAGGTTTTACTTCTCAAAGCTATAAAAATGATCCAGACATCGCAATTCAGCAACATAAACTGCCTATAGCTCTTTGGGGTGTGAGGTAGGCACCTGCACCACGCTTCTTCCTCAGCAGTGTTGACTTCCCAGGTTTTTTTTAGGAAAAACAACAAAGCTTTTCACTGCCTCATGGATTTCTGCCTGTGAGGTAGAACTCAAACTGTTGTGAGATCCAAATTCAGGAGCAAGCACATGTGTAATACCCTTCTGATTGCCTTCAGTCCCTTCAGTCCCTTCAGGTTTGCTCTTTTGCCACAGACTTACTTCAACTCCTCAATAGCACTAGTTACTAGAAGACCTCAAAAGCACGGACATCATTATTGTTACCTGATTTTGCAGATGGCGAAACACGTAAGAGTTGAATGACTGCTCAGTCTTGCTAGGCAGACCAATAGCAGGAGATTGGGGTCTTTTGAGCCCTGCATCAAGATCCCGTGTTTAAGCAACACTAATCCAAACTCAGTAAGATTCATGAATTTACATGTCAGCCTTGTATGTCTTAGTCTTTTTCTTTTTATAGCAGATAATGGGTGGAAACAGATATGCCCAGCTCATCCGGCGTGTGAGCTGTCTTGGGGGTAGGATGTGGACAAAGACTGCCTAAGTAGCATTGAGCAGTGCTGTTGCCTATTGCTTTCTGCACTGTTCTCCCTGATTTGCTTTCCGTTATAAATCCATTGACTTTGAATTCTGAATTGCATTTCCCCACCACACATTTAAAGCAGAGCTATGTAAAGAGAGGTGTGTCCCACTTCTCAACTTTAAGGTTCCCTGTTTGAGGAACAGTATAAATTTGTACTTTCCCCTGTACATTTATAAACTATTTACCCTTTACTGTTCTTCTTTGGTGCTTCCTGATAAGAATCACAAAGCACTTCATAATCACCAAACTGTCATGTTTACTTCAGGTATTGGTATGTCTCTACTTTTGCCTAATTTTTTTTTTTTGATCACTTATCACTAATCACTAGCTCAGAAGAAGCTTCTCAAGGACAGCTATAAATAAATATGCGTTTACTTGAAAATACTGCACCTGGTAATTTGAGGAGATTCACCTCCAAAGACTGAAAGAAGTATGATAGAGACTTGTATCTTTGGGAGTGCTTATTTCTCGAAGTTGCACAGAGAACAACTCTTCTGACCTAACTGAGATATGTTTCAGAGCTTGTGATGCTGTTTATCCTAACAGTGCCTGTTTTCCTCCTTTGTGTACAAGGGATGCCTGTGTGACGTGCTCAGATGTAAATGTCTCCAGTAGAGCTCTGAAGTTAGGCTAATGAGTTGTACCATTTCTTTTTGCCTGACAGGTTTAGGTCTTCAAAAGCATTTCATACAAAGAAAATAGTATGGTGTTCTGACTTCATAGAGGAAAGATCCTTGAACAAATATATTCATACTGTAAAAAATTAGTGTCATAAGAGCCACAGTTGTACTTTTGCTTCCTTAACTGTTTTGGATGGTAAGTGCCTTTTGAGAGCAGTGATACCCAGAAATGTTTTGGAATCTTTGCTCCCTGATGATAGATTGAACTGACATGTGCAGTACAGTCTAAAAGCAATAATGTGCTGGCCCCCTTGTTGGCATTTAAAGTTCCCTCCCTCTTCTGTCTGTGATGAAAACCCTCTGAATGTAAGGGGGTGGTGACTGCTGTCTGGCTGGCATGGCTGAGATGTCACAGCTCCTGTTACAAAGGCTTCTCCCTCTCAGAGCTACGCTGTCTAAAGCCTCGTCAAGTAAGAGTATGAGAGCAAGTGCTAAAAGCAGGACTGCAGAACATTTCAAGATGCTGTATCCTCCAAGAATTGCCAGAAAGACAAGGCCCTATATGAGATATTTGAACAGTCATTTAAAGGGACAACTGAAAACTGCCCTGCTGTTTGAAGACATCTCTGTTTTCACAAGTAACACTGAAGATTATTATCACAGAAAGAGATGAGATGACAGGGCAAAATATCATCCCTTTCTCTTCTCTCACCACTTTTCCACACACTCGCCAATGCTTCAACACTCAGTTGTGCTGCTATACTTAAAAGACAGCAATTTGTCTTTTTTCTCTGTGAAGCTTGAGAGGAAACTTAATTTTGTATAAGAGAAGATGATAGTAAAACATTAATTGTCAGGAAGTACCTGGAGCTGCTCAGAATTTGAAGGCTATATTTGAAATTAAAAGTCTTGTATTAGAAAAAAATGGGCTTCTTTGAAGTATATTTTAAAAAAATTAATACCAGTTTTTAAAGTTCACCTGTCTGTATAAGGTCTCTAAAATTCCCATGGTTTCCAGTCTTCCTGTCCTATCAAAAGACAGCAGACCCATCCTTGATGCTACTAGGTAAAAAACAAAGAAAAAAGAAATCTCTCTTCAGTTTCTTCAATTCCATGTCAAAAGCATACATTGTATATACATTTTGACATCTCTACACCAAATGATGCACGAAGAGTTGTAACGAAATTTGTATAATTGTTCCACCTGAATATTGTCACGGTAGAAAGCAATCACCGTAAACTAAAGCCCCAAGGCAATGGATATTCTCTTGCAGAAGGAAAAAGCTATGCAGTGGTGTTGAAAAACCTGGATGTCTACTTAGCGTTGAGTCAAAGCTGGCTCGGGTTCTCAGATGGAGGCACTCCAATGTGCTTCATAGTGACAGTGATACTCAGTGAATGATGGGACTTTTCAGCATGCCTGGGAAATTGGCAACATCCAGCTCTGTGTAAGCCAGTGTAAGTAAATATGCACAGAGTCAGTATTAACTGGTGGAGGTTCTTTTTCATCTTGTGTATCCTCCTGAAAGATCCCATAGTAGTAAAAGCTGGAAAGTTTTCATAGACTTTCAAGAGCCAGAATTCACTGTGAAAGCCCTAATGGCTCTTCTGTTCTTGAAAATTAAACCAGCCTCCCACCCCAAGTGAATAGACCTTCTTTTTCCTTCCTGACTGTTCTTATGCTGACTCATCTTATCCCTGTCAATTATATAAATGAATTTGTCTTTCTGAAGGATGAGCATTTGTATCTCTATACCTGTTATCATCCTTAGGCCCAGGTCCACAAAGCAGCTTGGGTTTTGCCATGTGTTTGGGTTAGGCACTCAGCTTGAAGATCAGATAAGACAATTTGGTCAGGGTATCCAAGTTTACTTCAACTCTTATCTCTTTACTGTGTGGTATCCCAAAAGGCATCTGCTGTAGAGAAATACTAAACAGAATTACAATGGAAGGGAGCAGTGAGAAAAGGAGCCCAGAGAGACAGAAATTCAGGCTTTCTCTTTGGTAGGAGACTGCCTTTTTCACTGAAGTGCCCTCCTGTCCTCCCCTGCCTGTACTTTTTGGTCTGCCTCTAGGAGAAATGGAGAATGGCAGAATATATTCTAAAGCAATTTTCCCACTTCCTGGCAATGTGTCTAACGATTACATGTAAAGCATGAAGAACTAGATCATCTCCTTTGCTGACAGTTTATTTTCATTCAGAAATAATCTAAATGCTGTGCACTGTGCTGACCTTGGGATAAAGATGCTTACTGGATCAAGGTCCTCAGGGATTTAGATGACAGCATGTCTAACTAACAAATCAGAAACAGGTGGAAGAAATAAAAATGCAGTATGAGTGTCAGCAAAGGTCAAACACTGGTGCTCACTGGCTCGCATTAGAGCAGAACCTAGGAAGCTGAGGAGTAAATACCTAGTGTATCTCTTGTGAACCTATAAATGTTAGACACCTGAATTCTACAAAAGTGAAAATTAATTTTAGAAAACCTTTTGAGTATGGGCATCATTGTATCTCTTCTCTTTATACATAGTGAAATTATGCAATGAGATTCTAGTCTCATGAAATATGAGCCATTGCTTCAGAGAGGTAAGGCTTTGCTTAGCTGGACTACTTACAGAATAAGGTTCAGCACTCCACAGGTAAGATGATGAAATTTTGCCTCATGGGTTAACATTTGTCTTGGTTCTGGTTTGGGAATTCCTCCCATGGCATGTGGCTAAGCTGTGAGACTCCCCGCCTCAGGACTGTTTACACAGGTTTAAAAGGCAAAATGGATAAACTAATTGAGGAAAGAAATACATGAAAAGTTACTAAATATATAGGCAGCACTTCTGGTGCAGGAGAATCAAAATCACTGTGTCTGTCTCTTCCCTTTCCTTCAGTCACTACATTTTTGCCCTGTTTTATTACTTTTTCTGAGTTACCCGCTGCTGGCTGTTTCAGAAAGATCCAGTTCTAGATGGATCCTTAGATGCATCCTCTGCAACAGTTTGTACCTTTCTGTGCAAGAGAAGCTTCAGACTGAGAGTCAATTGTAAAGCAGCAGCACAAACATAATTTTCAGTGTAAGTACACTTACAGCAATTTTCCCTTTGGCTTAACTCTTGACTTCAAGTCTTGATATGCCCTAGTGTGAGATCAGGCTAAGGCATGCTTACTTCCTTCAGGAACAACACTGTCTACCAGAAAAGTCAAAGGAGATAGAGAAAATGAATAATTCTATAGGAAAAATGTTTAGAAAGATCAGTTAGGACTGTTGTAACCACTGGATTGGTTTTTAAGAGTTAAATTCAAAGAAACTTATTTATGTAAACATTATAACACTTCAGGGAGAGTTCATTCTGCATTACTCCTTCTCACACTGGTTGGTTCCTATTCTGTGAAATAAACTTTTTTTTTAACTGAATAATTTCAAAAGGAATCAATACAATATATGCTTATGTGCTTATAAACTCTCACTCAAGTTTACTCAATCTGTTAATTACAAATGGTTTCAAATTAAACTTTTAAGATGTACAGACATGATAAATGTGTTAGTATTTCCATAATAGTTATCACATCATTTTTGAAGATCTGTTGATCCTTTAGCACTTGATATGGCTTTAAACTGCAGGAATTCAATTTACTGTATTTTTGTAATCCCATTAGAGACACTGCATCTTAAAAACTCTTTTAAAATACTTTCCTCAGCTGTTTTTCCCTAATGAATACTTTCCCTTCTTTTACCTTTTTATTTTCTGAATAAAAACTAAACAGCTGAATGTACTTTTTTCTACTTATATTATATATTGATTATTCTTTGCCCTCAACCTGTTCTAAACGTTAATAATCAAGATTTTTTCTTTCACTAATGACACTATCAATCTTCAATCCTTATGCAATAGAACAAATTTGTCTTCTGAGCATCAAAGATATATGTTTGTAGTCACTTATAAAAGAGTTTTTAACATCTTGCACAAATCTGCCTATTGATTAAGTTCTACTCAAGGTAGTCTCAGAGAAGCCGTAGTTTAAAATGGCGTTAAAAATTCACGAAGTAAGTGGACTGTAAGTCTTACTGCAGTAATGCATGCCAACAGTTGGTGTCCTATTGTGCTAAATGCTTTGAAAACACAATGAAATTAAAGTTCTCTGAGCCAAACAATTTATGTTTAAAAGAGATGATACCCATCAGTAAGTGTTCCAAGAACAGATTGCTGGGTATCTAAAAACTGTTGCCAACCAATGCATTAACTGACTTGGTGCTGCGCCTCAAGGCTGGAAACACTGTGTTCAGTGCTACAATGCTTCATGGGATTGGCCAGGATGTTCAGGAAAGACCATTTCTTGCTTTGGATCAGGCTTTTCTGTTCCTTGTACAGGGAACATCTACACTGGGGGATGTTCTGATAAATCTAAGAGGTGTGATAATTAGAGGAAACAGTCACCTTGCTTTCACTCTGTTGTTGCACAATTTGCTGTGGACTGGAGTGGAATCTAAAGCTGTGTTCTGGCATCCATCGTTCTGAAAAGGGAAAGAATGTTTGATATTTGCTTAGATCTTGAAAGTAATTGAAAGTAAATTAGATGTTTGAAGTAAAAAAAAAAACAACCAAAAATGAAACATTTAGCGATTTAGGTTGCAGGAGCCTTCTGCAAGTCATGTAGTCCAGCTCCTGCTCAAAGCAGATACAGCCAGATCAGCTGGCAATGGGTGTTTTCCAGTCCAGTTTTAAATGTCTCCAAGGATGGAGATTCCACATCCTCTCTAAGCAACTTCTAATATTTGACCTAGCTCATGGTGAAAAAAATTCCTTGTACCCAGATTTTCCCGTATTGCATCTGGACACATTCCCTCTCACCATTATCTCTGTGCACCTCCAAGAAGAGTCTGGATCCATCATCTCTGAAGGCTTCCTTTAGGTATTTGCCTGGACCAGTATAAGCAAGTATGACAGTTTGGCATTTGAAAGAATCATGCTGGAACAGAACCAAATAACAGTAAATAACATCTTGGATGATTCATGTGTTTGTTTTCCACACTGATTCTAAAGGTTCACAGAAGTTTCTGTACAGCCACTCCCATGAACACCAAAGAGCGAAAGAAGAACTCTGTAATTTTCAGTCTGGCCTTGTGCATAACAGGAATAACCCAACTCAAATACCATAGGTGGCAGAGAGATATTTAAAGCGCTCTGTAACTGACCTGGAGAAGATCTCTCTAATACAACCACTGAAGGCCATAGATTAAAACTGCCCCTGAGGGATTCTGGTAAAAAATATATATATTTGGGTTGGGTGTGGAATGGGAAGGACACTGCTAAAAGTGTAGGCACTGTTGCAATCTGTAGGGCAGCCCCGTGGTGTTCATTGACAAAAGAAGTTTGAGATACACCAAAGGTTTCAATAGTCCTTGTAGCAACTTAGCATCAGAAGGAACAAAAAATGGTACAGCCCCCTCCTTGCCCTGTACTTGTTCTGTGGACTGCAAGTGTCAGAATGATGTATTTCAAGAATAGTATTCTGGGAAAGGAATCCACTTCATTTGCTTTCCCATGGAGATTTCACACAAACAGACATTAAAACTTGAGATGTGTGTTATTTCAAATATAAAAAAATCAAGGGAAAACATAGCCTAACAATCCATCACATACTTGTTACATCTCACGAAGGAGCAACAGTGCTTAGCTCCCTCAATATCCCCCTTAGAGCTTACAGTGCACAAGTAGAACATATCATGGCATTAGTATCCCTTGTGGAGGTCAGGTTTGATAGGTGTGGCTGGAGCTGAAGTGCTCCATTGCTGCGCCAAAGGAAAAAGAACCCTTTGGGACAAGTGAAACCAGGAAACAAGATACTCCAACCAAGTGATCTCTTCAAAGCAACCCTCTGAGAAAGATACTGGGCTGTGACTCCTATTTTTAGTGAGGAATCATGTTTAAAGTCTAATGTTAATCTATTCTCTTGGCCAGTTAATACCGAATATAATTAATGCTAGATGTTAATATAAAAAACCCAACAACTGCAGTGAGGTTTTGGGAGGTGGCTGCAACTGGGCTTTGACATGTCTGGGGACTTTTCTGCTTGGCTGTTGATCAAAATCATAACACTTTGCCAAAGTGCCATTTGAATACAGAAATAAACTGTTCTTTCCTTTTCAGAGCTGTAGCTAAACCACTGAATATATTCCAAGAATAAAAAATGTTAATATATAGTTAATAAAACAGGTGATCTAAGAGGCAAGAGTAATGCTAAATATTCCTGTAACAAATGCTTAAGGGTTTGTGAAGCCCAGATATTTAGCTGCATTTGTTCATTATGTCCACCAATATTTTCCACTCTCCTTACAATTAAAATATTCTGGAACAATACACATTAATCTTTAAGCTGTATGTACTCAGAATATTTGCTTGCATACATATATATTTATATATATACATACACATTTAAATTTTTTTTCTCATGTCTGTCTAATTTTACGAATCATAAAAGTACTGTACCTTAGTGATTCCTGTGAAACTTCTCTACCCCTTACTTGTTCCTCTTGCTCTAGCATGAGAAAATACCCAAGATCACTTTTTTGATCAAAAAACGTAGCTACTTCTGCTACTGAATATATCCAGGAAGACAATTCATTTGGTTTTTTTTTTCCCAAGTTGAGTGCTTCTGGAACCTGGCTGTGATTAAAGCTGTCTCTTGAGAACATTAAGAAGGTTTTTAACACAGTTCACAGATCAGAGATAAATGGTGTCTCACTCTGAGTCACAGTGATTATGAATTTGGGAATCAACTAAGAATTTACAAATTATTTAGCCAATAATGATTGATTGTCATTTTGTGTCCTCTCAGGTGGAAATTCTTGATTGGGAGACAAAGAAACAGCTATGCTTCCTAGATAAGGTAAAACAAAAATCTGTTTAAAAGGGTAGGTGACTCTTTTAGAAATTACTAACTTTTCCAAAGTAAATTTAGTGTTTATGAAGGGTATTTCATCTCCTGGTAGCCTTTCCTTGGCCACTTGCAACGACTATGCTGACTTCATACTGACTACAGTGTACTTCAACCCTTTTCCAGAAGGAGCTTTTGGGCAAAAAGGACAACTTCACTTGCTTTACTAAGAGGGTGCCAGTTGTGTGCCACTCAGAAGCCATCAAATTGTCACTGCTGTAGTAGTAACTCTTGATTGCTGCTAGAGAATCTGCCTCTGAAACAGGTGTCAAATTTTTTTTTGTGTGTCAGTTCTTTGAATCCTTCATACCAAGGCTAGAGATCTAGCAATAGTTACATTGTCTAAGTCACATTTCTTTTTGGCTTAATAGTCTTACAGCTAGTAGTTGTCTTTCAGAATATTCATCTTATATTTACAATATTTTTGTTGCCTAGGTGGAACCAAATGCTACAATTAGAGAGATCAGACTGATGTTCCATAAATTATGTGAGTATAACTTCTGCAGCAGCTCACATCACATCAGAATATCCAGTACATAAATAGGAAAAAATTACATAATTTGAAACATGATATACACACACATAATGTTGATAACCTGCACATGAAAGTGATCACAGTGAGATTGCAGTAAAATTATTTCGTCCTATCGTGATACATCTTTATTTTTTTTTCTGCTGCATAAATTATCACCTCTATTAGTGTTGAATAAATATTTATAAAAACCTCTAATTGAAGCTCATCTTGTTGTATTGTGTTCATTGTAGTAGTGGATGATCTAAACTGAACATTGTATATCACACAATTCTCTGTGGTCTTACAGATCCTCGGTGGTATCCAGCAAGGCAGTCAATAAAACTTGATCCAAGTAAGTACTTGTGAGGGCTGGAGTAACTAAACTCTGAGCAAAGCCCTGGCATGAAAGGTGTACTTAGGGGTATTAGCGCTTAAGAATCAGTTTCCAGCTATGTTAATTAGCACTATGAAGGCTGAAGAGAATCCAGAACAAATACAATTCTTTGGAAGTAATCACAGGTCCACTCTGCTGCTTGGTAATTAACTCAGGAGTTTGCACATTGTTCCAATGCACTTTCTAACTATTGAGCACTGTTGCTCTCAAGACAGGCAGCACAGGATCTAGATATTCACTTCCCTTAGCTTCAGTGAAATGATCTCCATGATGCTCAGCTGGGAGTACCAAAAAGGGCTGTGAGTTTGAGCTATCAATTCACATAATCCTCTGCTCTCAGGCAGGAATTAAAGTTCTTTGGAGGGAAGCTAATGCAGAACACATTGCTGTGGATGTAGCAATTGCTGACAAAGCTGATGACAGCTGGCTGACTTCATGAATACAGTTGTAGGTATTGCTACTAGAAGCCTCTTACGTAGCCTGAGTGCACAAAATAAAGTCTGATTGCCAAACTGTTTTAATTCATCTTAACTAAAATATAGCACTTTCTTCCTTTGCTTTCATTAAGGATAATTTTATTTAAACAGTCCCTTAAAAGTATGCTGGTGAAGATTTACTTATTGTGTAAAATCTACCCATAGAAAACAGATGTATGATTTTCTTGTTTCCTTCTTTGAAGGTCTCCCTTGTCAGATTCCTCAATGAATTTACATAGTGAGGCTTGCCATGAGAAAATGCTGGCCTTCTGGAGATTCCTCCAAATCTAGGCATTAAAAGCTCAGGTTCTGTGGAATCACCTCCTAGCTGATTGGTTGGGAAAAGAAAGGCAATGAAAATTTTTACAGGAGAGTTTTCCAATCACAGCTTATCCTATCTTGTGTTTGATGATGAGCAATGAGAAGAGTGGAAGAGAGAGGAGAGAGACAGGTGCAGCTGACTAGGAGGTCGGTGGGCTATGATAACGGGCATTGACCCATCAACAAATTCTGCTGTTAGCAGTGATGAAGCAAGTCTATTGACTAGGCAGGCACATAGGATTGATAATTCTCTTAGCTGTTTTGTTGTGAATAGAGGATCCAAGCTTATATGTGATTACAGGGATAAATAAAAATTAAATATAAATATTCTTAGTCTGTTTTTTGAGATTCCAATAAACCCACATCATGTCAAGGAATCTCACAGATTGGTTAACACACCATATAAAGCTAGTATGCTACCAAAGGGGACTTGAATTTCACTAAGATGTAATTACTTCTTTCCTTCTCAGAAGGAAAGTCCCTGAGGGATGAAGAAATCCTGCAGCACCTCCCTGTTGGCACAACTGCTACCTTATACTTTAAAGATTTAGGGCCACAGATAGGATGGACTACGGTGAGCTCTGCTTCAAGTCTGAGCCATTTTAATGGCTAGTTTTCCATAGTTAATCCTTACATCACTTTTTGTTTCTCTCCAATACTTCTGCATGATGTCTGCTCTGATAGTGGATGCAGGCAATGAATCCTCATTGCTTCAGTTCATTTAATCAGGGAAAGCAGTAACGGTTTGAATGCTTATTTAGTTCCCTGGGAGAGCAGCAGTGGAAAACCTGCTGCAAGGTAGGTTGGCTCTACAGAACTAAGATGTAGGTTGTAAAATGGATGTCTGCTGCAAAATCATTAGGAACTAGGTATGTAAATGCCTTTGGCAATCTGCTTCACAGGACCTGTGTACCTCCTGACAAAATTAGGATTATACTCCTATGAGTTTGTCCTGCAAAGAGGCATGGGAGCAACTTCACATGTCAGTACTTGGAAGTGACTTCAGCAAGAAAATGTATAAAAGTAAGATTAGTTGCTGTCTGCATGTGACTGTGTCCCAGGATGCCAGTGACAGGCTAATGACAGCTGATAATTTCTGTAACATTAGCAGCCATCCACAAAGACCTTGCATATTTACTGTCTTAGCTCAAATGCAAATTTTATCACAATTCACTTGGCAGGCAAGCCAGCACTGCTGTTTATGCAGTGAGGTGACCAATGACCCTCCCAGCTCTCTAGAAGGTCCTTGCTGCACAGTATTACACTAGTTACAATAAACAGCACAATGTCAAGGGAAAAGTACCTCGTAATTTAAAGCCATATTTACCATTTATTAACTATGAGACATTAATAAAATCTTGTGTTGATCACAAATAGCAAAGACAACATTAATAGGAGGTAAAATAAAAGAAGTCAGATGTTCTTCAAGACCGAGTCTTCACATCATTACTTTGGATGCAGTGCTGATAAATCAAGCAGCTATTACTCAATCCAAAAAAACCAGGAAGACAGGCATAAACTTCTAATGGCAGTGTAGACTTCAAGACACATGTGCATTGATATATAGCAAAATATCACAGTGCAGAGTAAAACCAGGCTTCTGCCATTTCATAATCTATCTTTTACCTTCTGCTCTCCCTGCCCTTCAAGCTACTTCATTCAAATATAAGCCAAGAAATACTTCAGTATTATCAAATCAAAAAGATGAACTTCTCATTTACAAGCAGACCTGATCTTCTCCAGAGAAAATGCTGATCGTAACAGAAGTTAATAACTTGACTTTTCTGAATATCAAAATAACTCTAAACACATTAGGGAACTGGGATTGTTTGGTTTTCGTTTTGTTGGGGGTTTTTTTTGTTGTTGGGTTTTTGTTTGTTTGTTTGTTTGTGACAGAATTACAATCAATTTCCCTCCTTTCTCCTTAAGTGAGGTATGGGCCTACCTTCCTCACTTACAGAAGAGCGGAAAATGCAGCTGTTAATATTTGGTCCAAAGTTAACTTCAATTTTAAGTGGTGTTCCTAAGAAATACACACCTATCTGAAATGAAATCAAGTTAGAGAATAGCTTCTTTGGTTTCCTGTCTTTTTTTTCCTTTTTTTTTTCTTTTTTCTTCCTTTTATTCCAATCAAAGCTTGTTTGAACATAGAATGAAATTATTGTTTCCCAGGACAACTGCTGTGCTAACTGTTCACACAGGCAGGGTCACTGTGAATTCATACGAGCTGTGTTTCCAGTTTAAACAAAATTAATTCAGTAGAAGTAGAACTCCTATTTCTCAAGACAAATTCTTCACCAAATTTCAGTTTAAACCAAAATAAAGCAACAGTTTTTGAGTGCAAGAGAAGGGTGAGAGCTGCATAAATGTAACATGCATGCATATTTGTCATGATCTCTGGGCTGCCATTATTATCTTTTCATACCCATTCTGTGTCTGCTGCACGGGCAATGGCTGTTTGAATGCAACTGAGGCAAATCATTGCAAAATATTTATGTGCATGGCTACCAGTTCCATAGCCCCAGCCCAAACCTTCTACTCCCTCCCTGCCTCTCTTAATGCCATCCTGGATGCGGGGAGGTGTTTATCCCACTGCATTAGTTATCACAAAGAAACCAAAGCAAAACCATCATTTAATTCAGCTGTCTAATTATTTTCTCTCTTTTTGCAGGTATTTTTGATAGAATACACAGGTCCATTGTGCATCTATTTTCTGTTTTATTTCCGCATGACTTTTGTCTATGGACTGGATGAGAGGTTTACATCAAGTCCGCACCCAGTAGTTAAGTAAGTCTGTTTGCAGGCTTGAGCAGTATTTCTTGTAGTCTTATTCCAAATGTCTTGCCACACTTGGTTTTTTAAGCACTCTTAAATGCTTTTGTCTTGCTGTTCCTAGCTTGGCATGTATCTGCCATTCTTTCCACTACATCAAAAGGTTGATTGAAACAGTATTTGTTCATCGGTTCTCCCGTGGGACCATGCCACTGAGGAATATTGTAAAGGTAAATTGTGTCAGAATCTATCCATAGCTGCCCTTACAAATCCAGCCTGCCAGCCTATGCTCTGCCTCTGCACCACAGACTTTTTTGTGTGGCTTTTGTAGCAACACACAACATATCTCACCCATAAAGCTGCAGTTTTTTCAGAAGATTTCTTAATGTCACTATTGTATAACCCACATGCTGTCATACTGTTACTAATATTATAGAAGTCTCATTACTTTTTAGAATTTTAAACCTTCAGCATACCCTTCCTTTTCACTCAGCTAGCTCCTTGGGTGTGAAGGTTTTAGTAACAAGTTAACTTTAAAGGTAGCACAGGCAGGCACGATGGTGGGAGAGCTGCTTTTTAAAAAAAAAAAAATCTATTTTTTGTAACAGTCCTTTTATATCTGCTTTGCCCCTAAAATTCTCCTCTTTGTTAAGGAACTGTTAATTTACCTTTGATCCAGTGCAAAGCAGCTTAGTTGTTCTGCATTTTCTTCTCCACAGGATCATTCCCTGATGTCACCAGTGCTGCTGTGGCACAGGGCAGGTGATGAGATGCAGACTCTGTTTCTTGGGTGTCTGAGAAGTAGTACAGTGACTGCATGGTTATGCATAGGCTGTAGTTATTTTACAAATGTTTGCAACAGAGTACACACTAGTAGTCAAAAGTACACCGTATTCTAAGGAAGACAAGAGATTATCAACTGGAGAAGCATTTGAGAATTCTAACACTTGGTATTTAGACAGTCCCTCGTAATTTGCGCTATGGCAGTGATACTTCAGCAGCTGAAGCTCTACCTTGTGGCTCGCCCCTTACAGCTGTCCTGTGGCCCTGATCCTTCTGGTGAAAGCTTCATGCTTTCTGAAAGAGAGGGTCTGTAGTGGAGCAGTGGCTCTCCAAAAGAATCCTCCCCAGAAATTTATTGTGCTTCCTGCAGCAAGAGTTGTTAAAAGGTTCACAGATCTTGTTCTTGACACAACAGATCTTGCAGATCTCTTTTTCTTGACACAACAGTAGCTAATGCATGCTGAACAGCAGATAAATGAGCAACTTGACCTTGAAAAAACAATCAGTATGATAATTCTTTTTCTCACTGCCATCTCTGGCAATACTTGCTCCTTTCAGACCATAAAAACTCTCATTGCTAAAACTGACATTTGTACCAGTCATTCTGATCACTTCCTCTCTTCCATCTTCTCAGGCTGGTGGCACTTGCTTTCATCTGTAAAGTTGCTCACAGTTCTTATTCTACCTGCTTAGCAGTGCTTGGGTTTGATTTGCTTTTAGAATATCATTGGCCTTGGTGGTGTTACTCCAAAATCGTGCCAGTGCGGTAAATATCATATCCTTTTTCAGTTTTTCCATCACACACAAATGGTAGGCAAAGCTTCTTGCCTTCAGTGTTTGACCACATACCCAGTAGATATAGATAGTTTATTTCCTAAGTGCAGTGGAATGCTACATGTACAGGAGACACTTCAGTCTCAATAAGCAGAAGTCTGAGATGGGAATTGATGAGAGATATGAATTTCATCCTTTTTTCCCAAATGGAACTAGGAATAAATTATGCTCTACAATGGAGCAGTTTCACCAAAACGCCAGTTGTACTAACATAGTATAATTTTTTCTAAGACATGTGATTTTTCTAGGCATTGGATAGGTAGAATACCTGATTTATCTGGACCTAATAAACAACTCCCTTAGGGTGAATAACATAGGGATAAATACAAAAATTGCATGGTGATAAAGGAACTAATTGAAAGAAAGATAATTATGGTTGTGCCAGAAAAGGATCTGTCAGACCTTTAATAATAGGGAAGTATCAGGAGAATTCCTCAAAGATTAGTCTCATGATTGGTCTTACATGGTCTTTCTTTACCCATGAACATTTTTGTGAGTAAAAAGAAGGGATATCATCACTTTGTAGAAAAACATCTGGAGGAAAGAAAATATTAGATCTAAATAAATACCATTTAAACCAGAAGACAATATAAGACGACAAACAGAAGGGTACCTGCTGGTCATAAATAAACACAGGCAGGACATGCAGAACCAGGGATTGTCAACTGCAGTAGAGAAGAAAAAAAACCTAACCACAAGTTTGGGAAGTTTGGAAAAATTTATTTATGGGATCCCTGCAATATCTGAACTTGACCCACAGCATTATAAGAGATTGTTGTAAAGCTTTATTATTCGAGATTCACAGAAAAACTTTCTTTCTTTCAAGTGAGTTTATGAAGTCTGTATGTTCCTATCTGTATGAACCTCACTGGAGGTATTTGTATGAGCAATAAGGATCCAAGTGGCAGCTGGACATTCGCAGTGTTACTTAGGTCCTTAGCAGTGGTAGACCCCACTCGTTTTGAAGCTCCCTTTCTTATAACTGAGGAATACTCTTGCAGTAAATCATGTTCTTTGGCTGAACAGTACTTGTTCAGTTAATTACAACATGTATTGCTGGGGACTGAGCCATGATAATTAATTTGTTTCATTTTACTCTACTGAAATCCATTGCCATATGTTCCATCCCGTGCCAAGCCCTGAAGCTAGGAGAAGGTTTTTCTGAAGATGCCATTCCAAGATTACAAGAAACTGTTTCCACCTAAGTTTGTACAGCAGTCAGTAAATTGTGAGTGCTGGTTGAAGAAGCTAGTGTTAGGGAGGAAGCAGTAGTTTATGGATAGGACAGTACCCATATTGGCCCTCACTGGAATCACTCTTGGTTCTGTTGCATTTCCTTGGGGAAAATGAAGTCCTCACAGGGAAGTTATTCAATTTTTCTGCTCGTTTATCCCACCTGATTTGTAATTACTGCTTAATAATTTGCTCTTTCTCATCAGTTATCTCTTACATGATCTCAGAGCAAGGACATACTATGTGCTTGTATTACAGCATTCCCAAAAGGGTGTCCATTTTGTCTGAGGTCTCTGGGCACTTCAGTGGTTCAACTAACCCTGAGAAGAAAGTGGAAATGCAACTGAATGTTTGATATGACTGTTTGTGGTAGAGGAGGGGGCACCAGCATTTTCAGAAAAATGCACCATCAGACACTGCAGTCAGCTAGTGCAGGTCGGAGATGCTGAGGTAATCACTTTTCCAGGGTATTATTGCTAGAAATGCAGTTCTGGTACATACAGGGGGAAAAGACTGCAAAATTCAAAGCAAAAAAAAAGTTAAACCGGTCAGGACAGTAAAAAATGCAGCCTTGGATGGGATTTTTGCCTGCATGAGCAGGAAAGGAAGCTGTGAAGGAGAAAGCAGAAACACCTAGAAACGGCTAAGGTATAGAAGCCTATTTGGAGGGCCAAGAAAAAGAAAGGACCAGAAAGAGTAAAATGACCTTTACCAGAAAGAGTAATTTACTCAAAATTGAAAACAGGATGCAAGGAAAGATAAGGCAAAGAAAAGAACAGGAGAAGTGGTGAAAGGAAAATAAAGAGCTCAGTTGTGGTCTTGCTGAAGTCCAGGTGATAAACAAACATACCCTAAAACATTAAAAACTGAGGTACTGAGTTGAGTAAAAGAAGACACAACTGATGAGAGGCAAATTCATGAACTGTCGATGAGGGTTAAAGTCTGTCTGCAAGAGATTGGCACCTAGAGGTCAGAGCAAGAAGAGGAAGGGGCCAAGAAAGGGCCTCCCTCCCACCTACATACATTTAAGGAGGGAGACAATAACCTGTCACCAAGATACCAAAGCAGCAATGACTGTCAGAAAAAAACCCACAGGAGGCAGGGCCAAGGGGACAAAATAAGAGGTAAAGATTGTCATTGTAAGCAGTTTTCTCATGGATGAAGCCTGTGAACAAGCACTGAGATTGGTCAGGAATGAGTCAGTACAGTTAGTGACAGCTGTGTTATTACAGTTTAGAGAGTGGAAACTGCATCTCAGGAACACAAGGACAGCAGCAAAAGCAACAAACCGAAGAAATCACAGTGAAAGTGCAGAGGACAGCATCAGGCAGAAAAAGTTAAGGCATACAAAAGGAAGAAAATGGATGGAGTGAAGGAGAAGAGGACAGGAGACTGGGCAGAGCAAAATAATAAGCAGAGAAGAGAGGACAGTGCCCAAATCTGGTCTTACAGTCTCAGGGGTCAGCAGAACAAGTTTCTCTTTAACATACAGTCTGTATGCCCTTCAACTTTGCCCAATGGCTTGCCAGACAAGATAAATTTGTTTTCAATCATATGATCATACTTTGTAAAACTGTTCATAAACTTTAATAGCTCCAAGATATTTTAGAGGAAATCTTAACTCTAGGAGCACTACTTCCTTTCTGTTATTTGCTGTTACCTGCTCCCACCTGCTACACTTAGTACTGCTGTTTTTTGTTGTGTTATCAGCAAGTTGAAGGATTGTTGCAATTCATTGTTATCAACAGTCCTTGCAGTGAATATTGGCCTAAAAGATTGTACTAAAACAAAGAAAAATTGCCTGTTTTTCAGAACTGCTTGTATTACTGGGGATTTGCAGCTTGGCTTGCATATTACATCAATCATCCTCTTTACACTCCTCCTTGTAAGTAGCAAAATAACCCTCAATGATTTAAGTATTTATGTATGTACTTTGTGTACTAGTACTTATCACATGTAAACTTTTTGTTTTAATAGCTTATGGGAAAAAACAGATAAATTTTGCTGTGATCATGTTTCTGGTAGGTGTCTTGCTCTTTCTATAAAATGCTGAAATATCTTGGTTTATTTCTTCTCTCATATAAGTGGAGGAGTGAGTAGGATAAGCAGATACTTAGAACCTGAACATTTGGGATATACTACTAAAGCTGACCACTTGCATGCAGAACAGATAAATCTGTCAGTTTTTAATGTGATTTTGTACACAAAGGGATATTTTGATTCAGTATGTATGCCAAGACTAGGATATTTATCTGCTGGGACGATCTCTCATAATCTTTAAAAGTTTGTGACACTGTGTTTAAAAGCCAGTGAGATTGTTTTGTGAACTGTATTGAGTGTTAACAGATCATAAATCTCAGAGAACTAGCCCACTAAGAAAGTATGTTGCTGATAATTGCCAGTGATAGAGTTTTATTTTGCTGAGCTTCAGAACCTATTTACAGCTTTCCTTATGAATCAAAGGTCTTCAGTCACTGTTCATTCTCACAATTCCTAGGAACATTTCATCCATGCAGAAGCAATGTAACTGTAGCCAATGAAGATGTACCTCCATACAAAGATTTTTCCTATGTATGTGTAGCTTGTTTAGAACATCGGCTGTTCACTTGCTTTGACAAATGAATCATCAGTGACTGCAGGATCCCAAAGCAGCTTCCCAAAGCAGCAGATTAAGTCAGGTCATAATCTATTCACATTTTATAGAGAGGCTCCATAACTGAAGGCACAGAGCTGGGAATAAAACTCAGGAGCTCTGACCACTAGTCATTTGCTTTAATAGTTTTGCATGGCAGACACTGGAGACTGACCATAATCATATAAATGGGTCATTTCAATGCAGTCTCTTCATAATTGATTGGGGAAGCATTCTTTAAAACCAATGGAAGAAGCTGGGTCAATTATGTTTCATGATTCATATCCATTATACTCTGGAGAAGAAAACTTACTTAGAAAGCAAACTGTATCTTCCTTGGGATTTCAATAACTTCTGAGAAACCAAGACTATGCAAATAATTGTTTGGATGTTTTTAAAGGCATAAGAATGATCAAAACGTAAAGCAAGTCTCTCCCAAGTTTACTTCTATCTCTTGTGGTTTATTTAGCTTTCAAGGGGATTGTGTAAGTAGTAAATTTGATCTTTTGGATGTGGAGTCCACATTTTCTGAAAAAATATCATAAATACATAACAGTATAACATGGACTCATGTTTGAATGGAGATGTTTCATCCTTTTGTCAGCAGTCTTGGTTAGGGATATTTGTTATGTTTATAAGAGATTATTTTCTTTTTCTTAAATATTTTAAAGGACCCCAGGAAATAACAAAAGGAAGAAAAACAAATAGAAGGGAAGAACATTTTTAACTCTGTCATACTTTTTCTTGCAGCTGTGTGAAGCTGGAAATTTTTCCATTCATGTTGCACTCAGTGACCTCCGGAGGAATGGTAAAAACTGCATCATTTTCCAGATTTGCACAGCCATTCAGTACTCCTTCAGTTACTCTGCTTCAGGAAAGACCTGACCCTGGGGCAGTTGCTACCCCTCAGCTGACTGCTGTGGGAGCACAGGTTGCTCAGCACTGTAAAGATTGAATTTTAAGGGAAATCAGACAGTACAAGGAATCCGACATCAGACTGTTGAACAGCACTTCTTATCTTACTGTAATCTATGGTTTCGGGCCGGGTTGTGTTGGGGGAGCAGTTCCATTGGTTATACTGCCAGTGCAAAAGGAAACAGTGCTGGTACAAGTCATGTTTTGGTGAGCAAGGGAAAGTTCCCTCACAGTTATCCTATTCCTTCTTGTGAGTCCAGAGGACATCCTGTCTTCCCACATCCTGTTTGTCCCTCTGACAGTCATGAGACACAGAAGTAGGCAGAGTTTGGTTGTCTTTACAGGAAACAATATATTTAGGAGTGTGAATATTTTGTGATTTGTTTTCTAATCTATAGGATCCAAAACCCGTAAGATCCCATATCCAACAAAGAATCCTTTCACATGGCTGTTTTTCTTTGTATCTTGCCCTAACTATACATATGAGGTATGTATTTTCAAACAAGATATTCAGATTTTAGTTTTGCTGGATATATTTTTGTTTCTTTTAGAATGTTTAACATGGAAGAAACTTCTGAAACTGTTCAGCTCAATACATTTCCCCTCCTTCTCTAAACCTCATGAAATCAGACTGTGGACAGGAATTTGTCTGCTCTTCCTCCCCTCCCTTGAGTCAGTACTTATCTGACTAACCTTACACAGACAGCCCTGACCCTGGGCCAGTGCTGCTGTGTGGCTGCTAGATAAGACAGATACAGTGTAAAGTGGGCAAATTTTGCAGCCAGGAACAGGGAGATTGCCACTGAACATGTGTTGCAATGAGGGGATGGAGGTGTCTGGTGGATTTATAACGTAAGAGCCCAGAAGTATCACTGCAGGCAGGAAGATAATGGTCAGACAGATAGAAGATACTGTGATAGAGAAAATAAGTGAAAGTCTTATTCCCCATTTTCTTAAGTTTCACAATCACTTGTGTTGGTGGAGACTGCTTTTGGATCAGTTTATCATTTCATATTCCTTAATCAGGAGCTAAACTCCTGACTGAGTTCAAAAGCAGATAAAGTCATAGCAACTCAGTGTAACATTCATTCTTACACAGAAGGACAGTGTCAGGTTTTAAATTCAGTGGAGATTAACAGATGTTAATGAGAACAGCATTGGGCCTTGGACTATAGAAAGTTACCGTTCCTAACACTGATGGAAGTCTGATGAATACAAATTAGGCAGAGGAACAGAAAGGACACTGTTTTAATGCTTAAAACTTTGTCATTGTAATAGCTATGGAAGCAAATATGAAGGTTTTGTTTGTGGTAATAAGGCACTGTTCACCTTTTTGGCTAAAGGTTATTAACAGTAGAAATTGATCTGGCTGACCTTGGTTTTTTTATTTACCTATACTAGGACAAAGTTATTTTGATCAATAGAGAGATAAATGCAAATGCTGTCACCAGAAATATTTTCAATTTCCTTGGCCAAAACAGGTGGGGACCTGGATCAGTTTCACTATCATGACTCAGTGTGTTCCAGGTGAGTAATATCTTGGTACTTCAACCTGAAGTGATGTCAGCAGCAAGGGCATGTTTTAAATCTGATAATGGAATGTATCTTTTTTTCCCTTCCTTCCAGTGGGGCTGTTCACCTTGCTTTGCTTCATTCAGATGACAATCTGGGCAAAGGATAAACACTGCACCTACCTACGAGAATTCAAGGATTATCCAAGTCACAGAATGCCAATTATTCCTTTTTTGTTGTAAGAAAAGAAGGCTTAATTTGAATATTGCACAGAACTTCAAGAAGAAAAACCTGAAAAATGTCCTGCCAAATAAATGAATTAATTGAAAGGATTTTGGTGCATGTTGAATCTCCACTACTAAGG
The DNA here is from genome assembly GCA_013398015.1 of Oreocharis arfaki. Taxonomy (NCBI): domain Eukaryota; kingdom Metazoa; phylum Chordata; class Aves; order Passeriformes; family Paramythiidae; genus Oreocharis; species Oreocharis arfaki. The sequence goes on from VZRR01013054.1 coordinate 419,998, forward strand.
GAAATTGTATGCACTTGAAAGCTACACTTCCTTACATTCAAGAATTCTCAACTCAGAAGCACCTTAAAAAATAAGGCTTCGTTGCACAGCTGCAAAAGAAAGCCCCTGCAGTTCACTGTAACCTGACTTAGATTTTTCTATACTAGTCTATTTAGATTGATGGATCAGAAATACTGAGGAGTCTGTGCTGAAAAGCAGCTCCAAATGTAGCGGTGGCATTCTGCAAGACAGAAGTACGCTGGAACGAGGACACACCAGCTAACTACTAGAGCTCAGCTCTGCCAGCACGGCCAGCTGGCCTCAAGACAGTTGCATGATCTGCCTTCTTTGACTTGAAGAGAGTGTGCTGCCTGGAGGCAGGTGCTTTGTAACAGATAACATTACCAAAGAATATGAATGGTTCCTGGAATAAAGAAATAGGCGATATCTCAAAAAACCTCATTTGCCAAAAGAATCTGAAATAAGAAGTATTTATAGTACTTGTGAATGTAATATCCTGTGCTGGGGGTTTTTGTTTGTTTTTGGTCTTCTTCATTAGTAAATTGCATACTAGTACACAAGATTCAGAAGCAATCTAACCTATGCCATATCTTTGGTATCTGGCCTGTTTTGATATAACATCTCCTTATGATACTAACAGACCTTTTACCTAGCATTTTACATCAGGCTTCTCTGAATAGTTTTTAATGCACTTTGTAAATACATGAGGTGACTGCGAGTCCTCGGAATGCTCTTCCTATTTTTGGAGCCAGGGAGAAAAATCAGCTTCATTTTGGACTTCCTGTGTTTTCTTTGTCACAGGATGTTCTGTGGGACTTAGTTGGGTTTTGTGTAAATCTAGTAAAAAAAGGCTATTGAAATCTATCTGAATGACATTTTAAAGAAGCTATTTTAGAATATGAAGCAAATGCATAGATACTGTTTTGTTTCATAATTAATTTATTTATCTATAATAGATGTATAGAAGGACTTTTGCAACTATTTGTAAGGGTGAAATATGCAATAAATTCTAGACTATATTTTAAAACCAGTTGAAATAATTATGGCAAAAAGAGAAGGCTACAGCTGGTTGGTGAAGTTTCATAATATTTTGTACAGTACAAAGCAAGAGTGTCCTTATAAAAAAAATCTACATCAATTGAAGGAAAAAATCTTTCAGAGCAAAAATACATGATCCAGATTTTAATTCTGTATAACATATTTTAGAGAAGATTTCTTGGAAACGGTTAGATCTGGTAGATAACTGAAGCAATACATCATTATGAATTTGTTTTCAGTATTGTTTTTCTACTAGTTAAACTGTGAACCAGAGGAAAGAGCTAAGTGTGAAATGATTTCCCACTGAGTGCAGTATGGAGTACAAGCAGGTTGAAATTTTCCTTCTGAGGAGGTAGAAAGCACATACCCTATTCACACTTTACACCCACTTGATGTCCAGTCACAGGAAAGAAGAAAAATTTGGTCTTGTTTAGTAACACAGATATCTTTCCAGGTCTCTGCAAGAAAACAAAACTTCTGGCAGATTTGGACATACTCTCTTTCTTTTTAATCTCCATTTTGACATTTGGCCTCTATTTGAGGCAACTTGAAGATGAGTATGCGATCATTTTAATTAATTTTTTTTTTAAAGCAACTTTCTTGTCTGACATCTGAATTAATTCTTTTCATTCTTGCTGAGACAACCGTCTGTTTTCACTGGCAGCCTGGTGAGACAGTGAAGCAATCTCCCAGGACTAGCCCTATCAGCCAGCACTGTTCTGACCTTGATAGTCCTGTGCACTCAGCATGGCAGGAATCTGCTTCTAAGCTGGGCAATGCTCTCTGCCTTGGGACCTGTCTGCTGACTTGTAGCAGTTGACATAAGGGTTAAACAAGAAAAACCTGCCAGCCTGAAAGTACCAGGTAGAGAATCCATTTTGATGTTATTTATATGTTAACAAGGAGGAATTAGACTTCTCTTCCTGTGTCTTATAATGGACTTAATGTTAGAGGAAGATTTTATTCTATAGCAAGGACCTGCCTTTGACACTGTCAGCATGTAGTGTTACTGGTAGAGCAGTAGAAGTTGGCTGTTGCTAGGGCTGATGTTGAGAGCACAGTGCTCAGAAAGGTGCAAAAAAAATCAGTGTAACACTGAGTGTTGGAACCTTTGCTTTACCCTTGCTCTGCTCTGGTATGGCACATGTTTGCACTGTGCACACACTAAGCCTGGAGACTGTAGGAGTAGTCTATGCAACTGCCTGCTGGTGCAGAGCAGGGGACACCTTTGCTTCTCGGCTGGCTCCAGCTGCACGTGGATGCAAAGGAATTTCCTCATCCTCCATCTGCTGTTTAGCAAAGTTCACAAAAACCTGTGCGAGGAAAGCAGAAAATGTCACCATGTCTTCAACTGAGATGAGAAAGTGGAATGACTGCTCTGCAGGAAACAGACTGAAAGGGGAATCCACAGACATCAACTGAACTGAGACACTGCGTTATCAGCTGGGATCATGACTTCCTCCTTTATTTTGATAAACTTCCTTGCAACTTCCTTCCTTGCAACTTCCTTCCTTGCAACTTCCTTCCTTTGAATGTACTTGCTTGCAACTAAAATCCTACTTTTTCTTAAGGAGGAGATGGCTTCAGCCAGGTTGTCATGGTTTGCACAGCATGAGTTTGGTTGTGGTAGGAAAGAGGAGACAGAATATTTCAGTAGGAAGCTGAAAGAGAGCCAGGAATGTCTCTGGCAATCCTACCAAAACCAGCTTTGCATATGTGGACCCTTAGAAAAGCAGGCAGATGGGGCCAATACCCTCTAGCAAGTGTGTGTTGTCAAAACTCCCAGCGGACTTCCCAGGTTTTGTGTGTCTAATTGCTTCTCACAGTATATTTGACACAACACAGTCCAAACCTCTTATTTAAAATAAAATGCTATTCTCAGCTCAGTCTCATTCCAAATTGCTGACCTTGCTCAGACTGCTGCTCCTGAAGGAATGGGTTGTGTGAATTCTGTCACCTGGGAAATGCTGTCTTACCAGCTTTCATATGGCACCTATTTACATAGGGAATAAATTATTGATTTGTACTGATACACCCTTCTTGATGAGAGGCCTGGGAATCTTGCCTGAGAAAGAGGTGTGAGATAATTCTCTACTCTAAACAATTTGGTCCTTCAGTTGTGTGGATACATCCCCATTATGTTGCCTAATTCTCACCAGTCAGGCTTTCTCATGGATGTTTTACTTTTTACTTACCTGATCTAATGTTGTTTGGGACACAGAATATTCTTCAATATGCAAATTTTCCTTATTGGAGATTATTAATCGAAAAATCTTAGCCAGAGAGGAAGAGCAAATCTGATACTGCAGCATGTTGTAGTGTTTCTCTCTCTGTAAACTCCCTGGGAAGTTGATGCTTATGAATCGCTCAGCAGGAGCAGGATCTGGAGGCAGCCCAGACTTTGGAGATTTGATTTTCAGAGTGACGATGTAGCCATCTCCAAACCTGGGAAGGACATGCAGATTTAGGAGTTGGATGAAGAGGTGGTTTCATCATTCAGGAAGGAAATTAGTTTTCTGCAGCTATGAAAACAATAACAGTATCTGAGAGATACTGCATAAGATCCAGCTTTTTAGGAAGCCCTGTATTTGCCCTGTAGAAGTAGTATGTAGCATAACAGAGTTGAAATGAGATCTGGTCAGATTCTCAAATATATGACAGAGCTGCACCCAGAAACATGTCTGGTTAAACATTGAATTGCTTGTATTAAGAATGGTACATGTCACATACACTAAGTTTTCCCATTAAAAACCACCATAAAAATATTCTGCTTACTTGTATTTTAGCTCCTGAATTGTGCCTAGGCATTTGAAGGTACCTTGTACCATGATGGCCAGACGAGTACAGAGAGCTTCACATTCTTCCATACTTTCAAAATAGAGAACAGATATTTGAGATAAAAGCCAACAGAAGAACTTCAGCTGCTTTTAGATTCTGAACTCTAACTGTTTTTACCTGTGTGAGGTTAGAACCACTGCTCGCCCATCTCTGAGCACACCAACAATAGAGTCCCACAGGAGGCGCCGGGACTGAGGATCCATTCCAGTAGTTGGTTCATCCTTAATGAAAATGTTAAGACAATCAGAATCAGATTAAAAAGGAAAAATCTGTTTAGAATCAAGTAATTTTTTGGACCATAGCATATAATTGCTTCTCCACAGTAATCTCTGCCTTGGGAAAGCACATACACCTTGAGAAGTGGATGAGTGAGTGGGTACCAGTGGACTTCTTGGCACAAAGCAGTAAGGAAACAAGTACAAGGACCTGCAGGTAAGAATACAATGCTGTCTGTGTAGGGCATAGCTACAGGCAAGGGAGTGCTTTTTCTGGGCAACAATGAGTTCTCACCAAGTAGTCTTACTTGCATAAACATACAGGACATTGCTCAATCCAAGAAACTAGTGAAGCCACTGATTTACACCACCTAAGGATCTGATCCTGCATAAATCAGCTAACCCAGTAAGCAAAAAAAAATTTAAAAATCTAGGATAGAAAAATTTTCATTGAACATCTTGTCTTAAGAAGTTATGAGAAAATATTTTATCTGACTCTTTATGACATACAGACAGAACACATGTAAAGGCATATTAAATGGTACAAGGAATCATGCTACTAAAATGTATTAAAACACTTCATAGACTACAAATAAGGTGGTAGAATATAATATAAATAAATAATTTTTGTAGTAATTTCATATAGAATTTTCCTTTAGATATGCATGTATCTGATCACTTATTTTATTTGGCAAGAACTACATTTCAGCATTTGTATAGTTAAATATAAATTTGTATCATTTGTTCCAGAGATATTAAAGGCTGCAAAAGGGTAGCTATCTTCCTCTGTTCTGCTGGATAAAGCAGCTGGGTGTATATGTAGGAAGATCATCTTTTATATCAGTGGTGACACTCTGACAAGAAAAGGCAGATTGAAACTAAACAACAGTTTAAATTCAGATTTTTCTGGATTATAGATTTTATCTGAATATATTTTTTGTTGAAGATCTTTCTTCTGTAATCACTTGGGGTCCATTGAAACATAGTTGTGCATCCCAGACTATGCCTGAAATTAACTCAAAATTACACTGAAATAGCTGTAAGTTGAGGGCAGAAAGGAGCTTGCAAGGCCTTTGTAGCTCTTTAGCATGTAGTGTTATGAGATGTTGTATTGAACTGTTCCAGGGCTGTGTTTCCATGACACTTACTAGCAAGACAAGTGGTGGGCAGCCTATCAGGGCAATGGCAGTGGAGAGCTTGCGCTTGTTGCCGCCACTGTAGGTCCCTGCCAGGTGGTCTGCGTACATGGGAAGTCCCAGCTTCTGGATGCCCCATTCAGCAACCTGTGAGAAAGACCATCTATTTCACACAGCAGCTACTGCAAAACAGACAGGATTGCTGATACATCCCTCTTCTGGTAGAAACCTGACTGTCCCCTGGGTTTTAACACATTCATTTTAGAACTGGACCAGGGAAGTACAAAATATTTATGATGATGATGATAGGACTTCTAACTATGTGAGGGAAGGCCATAAAGCAGCCTCAGCTGTAGACTTCTATCTGTGCAATAATTTAAATTATTTTCTTCTGGAATCTTCATGTTTTCTTTCCTATACATACACAACTTTAAAGACAAGAGCAAAACAGCAACCACTGCCTTTCTGAGTCACAGGAATTGCATCTTTAGCCTTCCACTGTTGGTGCCACAGGTTTGCAAGTACCATTAATGCCTGGGAACCTGCATTTGATAGTGTTGTCTTGTTACTTAACTGTCCAAATGACAGAAACCACTTCCAGGACTTCAATACACATAATAACAAGTCCACTTTGGTAATTCTGGCCCTTGACATGTTAAGAGCACAGTTAATCATCACAAATGTCACTGTAACTATCAAAAGAAAGACTACTTTACCCTCTTGATTTCTTCTGCTGGAACCCCCCTCAAGCGTGCATATAAGTAGAGGTGTTCTCGTCCTGTGAGCAGGTCATCAATGGCATCAAACTGAGGGCAGTATCCCATGTTTTGGTGGACATTAGAAATGTGGGTCAATATACTGGGGAAACAAAGAAAAGAGTTGTAGTTCTGTAATACTAGCTCTAAGACAGAGAAGAACAGTTTGAATAAAATCTTTATTTTCTGGGGCAACAACTCTTGTAAGAGGAGAATTAATTCCTCCTGATAAAATGTCGTACTAAAATACCCATCTGTACATAAGAGCAAGGAGTATATTGTTGTCTTAAGTCAGCTCAGTTGTGGTTAAGAGTGTAAGCCCATTTCCCCTCACCCATTTTCTTGTTAAAGTATAGGCTAGCTTAATGAGAAGTTCTGTAAAAAGCCACTCAGGTCTTATTTTTTGAAAACGGTGTTTATTTCTAGAAGAAAAAAAGCAGTTATTTCAACTCAGAGTGTGGTCACTAGCAACAGACAGGCAGGACACAAGGCTAACACTTTGATGGTAGTAGGAAAAGTACAAAATCACAGAATGAGCGTGGTTGGAAGGGGGCTCTGGAGGTTTTCTTATCCGCTGACTCTGCTTGGCCAGAGTCCCCTAGAACAGGGTGCTGGCAACTAGAGAGTTTTTGTTCAAATCACATCAGTGGACAAACAATCAAGTCCCAGCTACACCTAACAAGCCAAGGCACACAACCTGGAAGTAAACTAACATAAGTGCATACCAGATCACACTGTAATAACTTATGACATTATGCCAGCACTGTGTAAACAGAGACGCTAGAAACATCAAGAGAAAAGTCCCAAAGTTCAGATCAAAGTACCCTGTTGGATGGGTTATCTTATGTTTGGGAGCTCTTGCCATTAGATATGATTGCCTTGCCCCACTGTTAGCATTACTACAACTTACCCACAGATTTTACAAGAGTGTTAAGGGTATCAAATGTAATTGTGTTTTAGCTGTGATCTTGGTGCCATAGAGCTGCTGGATCACTGAGAGGGTGATCCGGACAGTTCTATGCTGGTAAATGGACTGTCACAGGGGTTTTTTTAAGGTACTTACCTATTGCCAGCCACTACAGCATCTCCAGATGTCACATCAGTATCTCCAGTCAGCATTTTGAATGTTGTTGTTTTGCCAGCGCCATTCACTCCCAAAAGGCCAAAGCACTAAATTGCAAAAGTTATCATATTCTTTAATATTTCCAACTTGCAAATCAGCAGGGGCATAAAATCTGAACTGATCCATGGAATGTAATCTAGTGTTATTGAATAACCTACCTCTCCGGGACGGATGCCAACACAGAGTCTGTCCACTGCAGGCTTGCGTCGACCTGCATAAATCTATATTGATGGAGGGAGGGAAAAAAAAGGAAAATTCCTATTTCAAGACATCTACAGAAATGAAAATCATCTGAATTTTTTATTTTAATGCTATTGGGATGAGGCAACTTTAGAACTAAGACAGGAGTAAATATTTGTTTCATTCTTCTCAAAATTTTACCTTGGTCAGTTCTTGTAATTGTAAGATATCTGTTGTGTTTCCTCCATTCATAATTCTTTTTCTTTCTTCTGCAACATCCTCATCTTCATTAATAATAGGTGACATGGCAGTCTCAGAAAACCTGGAAAGCCCCAAGATACTGAGTTGCCCTGGGTTCAGTTAGAATTACAGTGTAAAACAACGGATAATCTGCTGCCAAAAATGTGACTGGTGGAAGCAGCGGGGTTGAAACTTCACAATGTGACATTGGCTGGAGTATTCCTGCAGAAGCCTTGACCTTTAAAGTTAATCTCTAAATACTAAAAAGGAAGGAAATGGCTTGCTCAAAAGGACATGCCTTGTCAGTCACTGATATGACAATAACCTGCCCCTTGGCCACAGCTTTCATTATTTGGCTACTCTCAGTAGCTAGTGATGGTCCTTCTCCAGAAGTTGACGTTTTGAGTAGATCTCTCTGCAAGACAGTATTTTTATAATTGTACCAATTATTACTCTTGTTGGCAACCTTGAACAGGAGTGAATGACCCACTCACAGCTGGTAGGTAGCTCTTTTCATCAAGGGAGAGGCACATTTGTAAAACAGGGAGGGGAAGTTCACAGTGTCCAGGATACAGCTGTCCTGTGCCATAGACTAGAATTGCTGTCTCGGGATGTCAGGCTAGTACCTCATAGTACTAGCTTGTAGCTGGCCTGACTGGCACTGAGGACACTACAAACTTTCCTGGTAATTTTATAATTTCACTATTACAGTGTCTTAAACTAAGAAAAATTACATTAAAATCTTAATTAAAGAAAATTAATTTCTTTATTAAAGTATTCTTAAATCCTCTTAAGATAATGCAGATTTGTAAATGCTTTTTTGAATCAGGATATCAATAAATTAAGATAAGATCAGGTAAGTAAATAGAAAACAAAAAAGCTACAAATTTAGAAAAAAATTAAGAACAAAAAGAAAAAAAGAGGGATATAGAGAATAACAAAGATAGTAATCCTTTTAATAAAGGGATATTAATAGAACTTTTAGACATACCATCTTGTGGAGAACAAATGGTGTTGCATAAGGAGATTCAGAATGAAGAACACAACTCCTTGAAGAGCCATGGCAACCAGGTTCTTTCCAACAAAGTCCCACTGAAAGGGATCAGAAACATGCTCCTCACCTTTGGAGAAAGAGCACCAGAAAGGAAGGTGAAATATTGCTGAAAAACCCCACTACTCCTCAGAATAAAAAGCATAATCATAATGATTTACTGTACTTTATTTGCTCATGACCAGGCAATGGTGTTAATTTCCCAGTCTTATAAAGATCCTTAACAAAATGCATTCCAAGTTCAACTGCTGCATGGGAGGAAAAATAAATATAATATCTTGAATACACACTAATCTGGATATCATTACACAAAACTTGCATGGATTATGTGAAAAGACACACATTTTCTGAATAAAAACAGATGAGTTCTGCTGTATGACTATTCTTTTAATAAGTTATCTGATATCAAAGACAACCATATCCCAAGAGAATGCATTTGAAGAACAACAGTCACTTTATTAACTGAGGTATTCAAATGAAATGAAAAAATAAATCCTTCTGTAATGATTTAAGGTCTTCCAAACAAAGGGTAAAAAGACACCAGAGTCTGGTGGGGCCGTAGACTTCTGGCAGCACTGTCAGAAGCTGTGATTCCTTTAGAGAGGGTGAACTTTCGTATTCCTCATCCATTTGATGTTGGAAGAGGTGAGAATTTTAGAAACATCTACTACTTTTCTGAGTTAATCCTTCCAAACATCTCATCCAAGGTCAGGACGTGACACTGCCATAACTTGTTTCTCATTGGCTTTACTTACCAAACCTCGCATATACTTCAGTCACAGCTTGGTTCATGGCCAAGTCGATGAGTCCACGGCCCAGGCAAAAATGTGGGAGGACAAGCAGCACATTTTTCAATGTTTTATTAAACTTCAGCAAAGACTGTAAGAAACAGAAACAACATAAGCTGTTTAAACCAGACCTGTTTAAGAAAACATAGCAAGCTAAGTGAAAAGTTCTCTGTCATGTCAGAGAAACTGGATGTTCTATTATTAAAACAGAGAAAACTGAGTATTTATCAAGTTACACTCAAAGCAACATCAAACACAAACAGCAGAACCCTGGCATACACTGCACCAGACAAGGTGCTTGTGAAAAACTGGCAATGGGGGGAAAAATTAGTCTTTGTAATGAAGTATTTTCCTATGTAGCAGAGGTAATGTAATTCATTCTAGTGGTAACATGTAAAACTGCTATGGGGCTGTGTTTTGGGTTTGCACAGGGGTTGATAACACAACAGGGATGTTTTAGCTCTTTCTGTGCAGCCCTTGCAGAGACAATGCCTTTTCTGTGCCTTATCTTCCGCCCCTAGCAGGGAGGCTGGGAGTGCACTAGGAGTTGGGAGGGGACACAGCTGGGACAGCTGACCCCAACTGACCCAGGGGATATCCCAGACCATATGGAGTCATGGTCAGCACATAAAGTTGGGAGAAGAAGCAGCAAGAGGGGAATGTTCAGAGTTACAGCATTTGTCTTCCCAAGTCACCATTATGTGTGATGGAGCCCTGCTTCCCTGGAGATGGCTGAACATCCGTCTGCTGACGGGAAGTGGTGAATGAATTCCTTGCGTTGCTTTGCTTGTGTGTGCAGCTTTTGCTTTATCTGTTAAATTGTCTTCATTTCAACCTGTGAGTTTTCTCACTTTTAGTCGTCTGATTCTCTACCCCATTTCATGATGTGGGGAAGTGGGTTGCAGACTGAGTGGCTGTGTGGTGCTTGGCTGACATGGGATTAAGCCATGACAATAGTCAGGGCTGCCACAATACTGACAAGTACTGGTGTCTGGGTATAATTGCACAGTGGGTGTTGGTGCAATGTGGAGATGCCTGAAACAGAGAAAGTGCCAGCAGCAGTTGAGCTGCATCAGCACTGAATCCAGAGAAGGGCCATCTTCTCTCTGGAGATAGTGTCTGCAACAGAGACACGTTTTCAAAGGTAACCATGCTGCCCTGATGTCCCATAGACTGAACGGCACTAGATTGAACCCTGTGCTATCAAGAACCACGGCTGTGAATGCAGGACAAGCAGAGACAGAAAGTATTGTCAAGTTGGCCCTTGAAAATACGAATTTAACCCAGATATGTTTCTCCTTTGCAGCAAATAACAATGCTTGATCACCACAGAGTGTTTGAAAATGCACTATCACTAATGATAACTAATTGGACTTCTGTCAGATTGGGTGTCAAATGTAGTGGCCAGACCTTCAACAACTGTGGAGGTGAGAGCATATGAGCACTGTGGGGTGCATACTATCCTGTGGGGTAGTAGTGCATACAAGCCAACAGCACTTTGTAAACTGATCTCTTAGCCTTTCTAAGAACAAATTTTGGCATTTGCTGTATTCTGTCACCTTTCTGGTGGTGTTAAATCATTTTCAGGCAATTCTCAAAATGCTACTCTAAGCAGCACATCTCCTCTAATACAACAACCACCAGGAGCGAGTGCCTACCATCTACATCTTCCCATACAACACAAGCTGCAGAGGAAAGCACAAAGTGCCATGTCTTGACCTCCCCAACTGTGAAAGTATACAGAAGTTTGCTCATAGGTACAAAAACCACTCCATGTCATTCCTTGTGTGTGCAGCCCTAGATAGTAATTTCTCTGAGTCACTTCTCTGGGTTACTCTGCTCACCTGTACCTGCAATTACTCAGCAAGTTTCTCACTTGTTTACTGCCAGACAAAATGGCAAGGTTGAGATGTTAGGGATGGTTATGCTTGGATGTTCTTTGAACATCTCTTTAAATCCAGAGATTAATAAAAACATGTATTGAGTTTGCACGGCCAAGTTTTCGTAACGGGGGGACTACAGGGCTGGCTTCTCTGAGAAGCTGCTGGAAGCTTCTCCCATGTCCAGCAAAGCCAATCCCTGGCAGCTCCCAAGATGGATGTGCCGCTGGCTAAGGCTGGGCCAATTAGGAAGGGTGGTAATGCCTCTGTGATAACATACTTAAGAAGAAATCAAAACAAAAAGTGATTCTGTAGTTATAATTGCAGCCAGAGAAGGGCAGGGTGAGAATATGTGAGAGAAACTACTATGCAGGCACCAAGGTCAGTGGAGAAGGAGGGGGAGGAGGTGCTTCAGGCGCTGGAGCTGAGATTCCTCTGCAAGCCGTGGTGATGACCATGGCGAGGCAGCTGTGTCCCTGCTGCATGGGGTCCACAGGGATGCAGAGATCCACCTGCAGCCTGTGGAAGAGACCCATGCCAGACCAGGTGGATGCCTGAGAGGAGGCTGTGACCCCATGGGAGGCCCATGGAGAGAGGAGTCCATGCTGGAGCAGCTTGTCCTTAAGGGATTGCACCCTGTGGAAAAGTGACCCATGCTGCAGCAGTCTAGGGAGGTCTATTGCCTGTGGGATAGACTCACATGGAAGAAGTTTACAGAGAACTGTTGCTCGTGAGATGGACTCACGTTGGAGAAGTTCATGGAGAACTGTCTCCTGTGGAAGAGACCCCACAGAGGAGGAGGGGAAGGACTCCTCTTCCTAAGCAGTGGGAGAAACAACAGGTGATGGACTGACCATAACCCCCATTCCCTGTCTCACTGCGCCACCAGGGGAGGAGGTAGAGCTGGGAAGGAGGGAAGCCTGAGGAGAAGGTGTTTTTTTCAGGTCTTATTTTACTTCTCATTATCCTGCTCTGAGTTTTTTAATAATAAATTCAACTAATATCTCTAATATTTGCCTGTGACGGTATTTGGTGAGTGATCTCTCCCAGTCCTTAGCTCATGAAGCATTCACTACATTTCTCTCCCCTGTCCAGCTGTGGAGAGGAATGAGAGAGGCTTTGGCGGGTGCCTGGCATCCAGCCAGCATCAACCCACTACAAAACGTTACTTACCGGGTTATTTTCAAATAATTCCAGGATGAATGTAATGGCACTGCTGTTGATTCCCACAAAGAGATTAATACAAGACAATGCAACATAAGCAGTGCTGGGGATACTGAAGAAAGAAGAAGCAGGGTACATCATGGGAATTACTGCCCATCTGCATGCAAGAAATAGAAAAAACTGTGATGATTTCTCAGTATTCTCATGTCAGTTGGCCTAAAGAGAATGCAAAGTTGAGCTTTCTTCCCATCCCAAGTGTAACAAAATGGTGTAACCAACCAGCAATCCACCACATTATTTCCTCCCTGGTTACTACATAATTTTTTTTTATGCTTAGTCTTTTTTTGTTATTAAAATGCAGGGCAATAGACACTGCTAAAATGGAGAAAACTTAATGCTAGCAAGGTTGCTATCACCCCAGGTATCCTTGCACATCTCAGTGGATTATACACCAAGAAGGAGAAACAAAGAAATGTTGAATGCTGAAAGATACATTAATATTGACTGGGAATCTGGTAAATGAACAACCACTAAATTCCTACATGGAATGTACAAGAAAGAAAGCAGCAAACTGAACAAATATACTTTCCTGTATGGGTCACATTTAATGCTTAAAAATGCAAGGCAGGAAGTGACAAAAGAATCTCTTTTGCAACATGTGGCATGACAGAGTATGTAAATATCCCAAAGAAGAATCCAGTTTCAACCTGTTTTGGATCCACTCAGTTCTATTCTTCAAAGCTGGATTCCGCTAAGTACTGAGCTCAGTAACATGAAATCACTTCCATGTGAAATACAGGGCCCACCTGCAGGAATAACCTTGAACACTCACCCATACAGAAGCAGCAAGGCAACGAGCACAGGCAGATTGGTTGGAGAGGCATATGCTTTCTTGTTGAATCCAGCAAATATAGCCACAACCATTCCAGCACTCAGTGCATAATTCACCTGCCACAGCATAATGCATAAGACCTGAGAAGGGCTGCAAACATATCCAGATCCTACACATCATTCCAAAAGGATTTTATATCGAGGAACATCAGGATTTGAGTTAGACTAGTCACACTGAACCTTTTGCATAGGTCCCTGCAATACTCAGCATTTCTCTAAGACATCTTTTATCAGACTGTTCATCAAAAATACAACATATATTGTTGTTTCTCACATTATGGTTTTTGAATCAATTATTTCACAGTCCTGCATCCAGGCTTCCCACAAAAAGGGGCCATGGGTTTGCAAGAGAAGTGCAGTTTCTGGTCATGCAAACAAAAGATGTGTAGGATGGAAAAGCTAGTTACTTGAGCCACAGGCCACTGCTCCATTTCTCTGTTCAGTATTAGTAGTACTAGTCTACTGCAATGCACAGAATTCCCTATGCAGAATGGAAGGTAGCATTTCCCAGAACTGCTAACACCACTTAATGCCTTTGCATCATGCTGTCAAGGGCAATGGCCAAGCAGAATTCCTGTCAAGGAAGCTGCTGTGAACAGCAGGGAACAAGAACTCTGAGATCTGCTTCTTTTCCCTCATTTACTAAAATAATGCTTTGCTTTAACTTCTCCTGAGAGAACACCTTCCAAATCCTGAAGAGTTTTGGGCTTTTTAAATATCGATTTTATTTTCTTTTTACTTTTTTTCAATTCCATGTTCATGCTTTTCTTATTGAATAATTCCCTGGCTGCTTTCTTGGTTGCAAAGGCATGGCCAGAGAACCAGCCCTTGTTGTGCCTTAACCAGCTAAAGAATTTTCTCTTTTATGACAAAGTGGCTGGAGGAGTAACAAGAGGGAAGATGAGCCCTGCCTAAACAAGTATGGACCTGTGGTATAAAGCTTTTCGGAATAACACAGTGACCACAATACAGTCACCTAAATGAACAGGTCATTTTAGACATCCTAGAGTATTTTGTCAGGCCATAGATACTGTTTCGACAGGCTGTGAATCTGCCCCACTTAGGTTTCTTGAATATCTTGAAACATGTTTTGAGTCTTCTAGAGGACAGGAGTGACTAGCACCAGGCAATGAGGCTTTTTCCTGCTATAGTAAATTGTATTTTATTATATATTCAGTTGTAAGGACTGGAAATCCTAAGACTATAAAAAATACAGCTTCATTAGTTGACTAATGAGCTGTTCACCTGAATTAATTTCTACATCTGTAATTAGTTCAGAGGCCAGATCCTAAGCATGCTCTACGAGAAACATTTAAGAGAAATGAATGCTTTGCAATGCTTAGAATCACCTTCACTTGATTCATTGGCTAGCTCTCAGTTCATGTCCACCCAGGATAATCAGAGGCTGTCAGTCAGACCAGCAGTTACTTACTATGTCCCACATGAAGTTAGTTAGCCAATAGATAACAGGGCTCACACCACTGACAAACTGGAGATGCTTGGCTTTTGTTACACGTTCTTGAATCAGGTATAAAACAAAACTGGCTGGTATAAAGGACATGGCAAAAATCACACAGATGGCAACAATAGCATCCACTGAAGTGGTCAGTCTACAAGAGAGCACAAGAAGGGACTGTGAGCAAGGGAATGGATGCAACGCAACACTATATTAGCATTTGGGGACTCTGGAGGGTGCTTTAAGGTCTAGAAGTAGCAAGTCTGCTTTTTAAGTAGAAGATTTCCCCAAGATGTGAATAGCTAAATGTGCTAAAAACCATGTGCTAAAACACATGTGCTAAAAACACATGTGCTAAAAACACATGTGCTAAAAAATGTGCTAAACCCCAATTTTTCCTGGTTGTTTTGAGGACTGTAGCTAACAAATATGGCATCTCTGATCTTTTACTTGCTTTATGTATCTCAGTTCGACAGCCTCTCCCATGTGGGGCGTCTCAAACTAGACATTTAGGCATGGTAGCCAAAGTGCTCTGGAAGCCGGAAAAAGAGAAAAAGGCAGGTTGAAGACAGCGAGATGAAGCACACATTTTTGTCTCTGTGCTATAATGCAAAGTTTTCAGTTTCATTGAATTATGAACTTAATCGGAGAGTGAAAAATCTTGTCTTTTTAGGGATGTCTTTTGCAAGAAATTATGACTTTCAGATTCTGGAATACACCAACCCTACTACACGCCATTGAAAATTTACCTATGCGCTGTCCTCGGCACCAGGAGAGCGGCTGTCAGCTACTTGACCTGTAGTCAATTACGGACAAGCTCTCATTCAATTTTTTATTATGTGTTTTATTTCAGAAGTAAATGTATTGGATTTGGAGCATGAACAAAGATTTCAGAATCTTTGTTCTTCGGAATCAACAGAAACATGCAATAATGTATAACCAATGGTCATAGTTACTATGTGGGATGGGAATGAACTCTTGCGGGAATATAATGAGACATGAATACATTTTTGTTTAGAATAAAACTTCAGGGAAGGGCCTCCACATTCTGTCAGTTGAACTCTTTCTCCTCAGAGTGTGAGTATGCTGGAAGTTGCAAGCTGCCAGGAGAGGGAGGGGTAAAAGTCAGAAGCAGAGCACAAGCAGACTTACACAGTGACTTCAGAGAGTTGCTCCTTGGTGAGGTTCAGAGGATGGTTTATAGCAGTGATCCCATGTTCCTCAGGGGCTTGGCCAGTCCTCAGATTAGCTCTGAGGATTGCATTATTGGCTACATTGAGGAAACTAACCATAGCATGCCATCCTTTATTGTTAAACCACACCTAAAAGAGTCAGAAACCAGAGATTAATTTAAGAAGCCTTCACTGAGCTATGGGAGAAAATCTGGCTGCCTTTCATCTACTTTGGTGGGCAGGGGTGAATGTGCCAGGAATTCACAGTTCCTAGGCACAGTCCTGCAGGAGGAGCTCACATACTATGCTTTTAAAAGCATTGGACAACTACTACAGAGAATTTAATATAATCACATTTTAAGATTTAGTGGGCTACTCAAAGTATTTAGGACAGCAAATAGTACTAAGAACACAATTTTTAAAAATCTCCCATTTGAAAAACCATGAATAAGAATTACCTATAGTATGAGATACAGTGTAAATACCAAGTTATTTCTAAAGTATATAATTTCAGCTCTTCTTGCATCTGGGAATACCACCAGCAGTATTCTCATAATTTGAAGTCTATGTCAATAAAGACCATGAGTTCGCAGACTGATTCCAGCAAATACCTTAATATTATCTTCAGTTTCCATGTATTTAAGGAAATCAGGGATTTCTTTAGCAGCAGCCAGTGAAGTTTGTCCCTAAAACAAAAGAAAAAGCTAATGATCAGCGCTCTAGGTGAAATCTAATGCTGCTGTAACCATGCTTTAGTAAGGGACCAACAAACAAACAAACAAAATTAAAAATCTTTCTTACTCCTGTCACATTCATCATTTGGCCAAGATCACTTAAAAAACTGACAATTTGATCTCCAGAAACATGAAGGACTGGAAGTCTTCCTCCTACAGAAATTCCTCCATATCTAGTAAAGAGAAAAATGTCATCAATAACTCATACCACACACCCATAACCATATATGGATGGAAATACTAAAACCCCACTTAATACAAGTTTTATTTCTATATATCACATATTTAATGCATAACAATTTCTACTCTTTTTCTAACAAGTTGCATTAGGTCTTTATAGGGCTTATATATAATAGAAGCTCTATCAGTTTCTGAGAGATTTATGCCAGGATCCTGTGAAAATTACTTAGATAGAAGATTTGGAGAAAACAGTGATTTCTACAAAACAAAATCTTTGAGTCAAGGTAATTGCCATATAATGGTTTAGACAGCATGGAGGACTAAGGACAGCATAGACCTCCATTAAAATTTCAGATTCTCTGAGAGGAGCTGTTATCCACCAACGTCAGTACCAGGCAGCACTCCGTAAAGACAAATACTATTGCACAAGATGAACTGAAGCCTAATCCCACAGAAAGCAATGCTTGCACATGAACAAGCAGTTCCATGAAGAAAGAACAATTCCATGAAGAAAGGCAGTCATCTAGCTGCTATCTTCAAAGTGAACTCCTACTGCTGGTGAAAAATGAAATAAATTTGTGCTTCAGGCTAATCAGTTTCTTTCTAAGCTTAGTAACTGCAGTGTAGACATCACACTGGGTTTAACTGATATCTCTCCCTAAGTGAACTAGTGGAATCTGGTTTATAACTACTGCACATGTACAGAGCAGGTGTGAGGAGTTGTGGTTGTTATTTCTATATTTGATAGGCTGGTTTCTAGGTTTCATCCAACTCAAGTCCTTTTATTGGAGGGTTTATATTTTTTCTGTGGCACTGAAAGAGCTGTGTCACAGCACTATTACAATACAATGTACTATTGTGTTGAACCTTTTCACCAGTTCTCATGAGTTTGACTCCTGTAGGTAATAAAACTCTGATAGTTCCATTGTGAGGCTCTTGCCTTCATCTCCTGCAGGGAGTTCGAACAAATATAATCCCTTGTCTTTATAAGACCCTTCCTGATCCCCAGCCTATTTCCCACCAAAGCCATCTCTTTGTTCAACACTATCTGCCACAATTCCCCTTGTCCGTTTGCAGAAACATAGTGAGGCTCCCTGGTTAAAGAGAAATATATTGTTCCTTTATCTACTACCTTAATCCGTGAATTGGTTTCTTACCTCTGCTCATTGACCCAGTATTTACTCTTCAAGCTGAAACAGACAAAGAGAACCCGCTCTCAATGCACAGAACCAAAGTCAATTATATTGTCAGGCTTAAATAAAAATTTAATTTGAATTCCTATACTTCGCAGACCTCCAGTCTGCTGGTTATTACTTTGAGTTGTGGGGTTGGCAGGACTTTTGGCATTCCTTGCAGTGTGTTTTTGGCTTTTTCTTTTCTGACACGATTCATCTCCAATTCATACAGAAATAAGCAAGATTCCTAAAGTGACAAATACTGGGCTATTCTAATCCATAAGTAATTGATTTAAAAAGATGTAGCTAAAGCAATTACAACACATGCTAAGAGGAATCAGTCAAAGGCAGTCAGCACATAACTAATATAAAGGGAATTTCAAGAACTCTGCTGGGAACTGAAAAAGTAGCAAGGCCTGAATCAGAGATAATAGGCTGTGGATGCTGCACAGCTAATTGCCACACTCAACACACAGGCAAGCTGAGGAGCTATCAGCAGGATGGATGTATCTGTGTAACATTGTCCTTTGGCTGCTCTTTAGAACTTCCGGGAAGCAAGTGATAATTAACTCAGGCAGATGGTCATGTTAGTGTGGCTACAGTTCTTCAGGGAGACAAAGTAGTATCTCTGCAAGGCAGTTCACCAATGCTGTGCAAAGGCACCATTTTTCTCACCATTAACACAGCATTCCATCACCACTGAAACTTAGCTCTGCCTATAAAGGAGTACCTGATTATACAAATAGTTATAATTGAAATATTGAGCTCCCCTAAAATCAGCCTCTTCTAATTTTATATCAGAAATATGGACATGGTGCTCAAAGCTACAGAATACTGTGACAAATCAGGTGTTATGTCATTATTAAATAAGAATTTAATCGCCAGGTACAAAATACTGCATGTGAAAAAAAATCGACATTCATCCGTACCTTCCTTTTATCAAAGTGGGATATGTTTTCACCAGAAAATCTGAAATATTTCTGTGGGTCAGATCTTGAAGAATTTCTGTGCTGCGCTGCACTCTCTGTCAAGAAAAAAAACCCCATAATCAATCACAATAAACTTTAGAGTGTCTCAAGCTATTAAGTGTTTGTCAGGAAAAGAGAAAAAGTAGCTTTGTTTCAGAGAAAAGGCCCAGGTTCATAGTATCACTGAAAGAGAGTGGGTCAATCACTCGTGGGTCATTTATAGCCCAAACATCCTTACTTTACTAAGACTTCAGAAGAAATCAGTAAGTTTGTGACGCATGACACAAAACGGTCACATGTCACTCTGAAACAGTCATTTGCAACAAAGGTCAGAGTTGCTCAAGGCTTTTTCTTCAAAATGAAAGAAGGAAACTTTTCAAACAAACAAACTGAGGCCCCAGTAAAAAGAAAAAAGAGGTAGTTTCCTATGATTTAGCAGTTTTAGGTAAAAATGAATACAAAAAATTCACCTTCACTAGCACATTAGATTGACTGAAAATTACTCTTTTTTTAAAATACGAAAATGGTGCCACATGACAACTTGGTTGAGCATTTTCCAAATACAGGGTGGCTGTGAAATGCAAGACCTCGCACTCCTGAGCTTATCCCAAGGTACAATATACTTTTAGAGGTTCCTGGGCAGCTTCAGATGGCAAAGCTTGCAACCTGAAATGATCTGATAATGACCTAGAAAGTAAGTCTAATGAACTTCCCAGAATTTCCTACATTTATCCACAGAGAATACTGGAAGACACATTACAGATGTCCAGCTGATTCTAGACAGGAAGACTGGTAGCATCCCCATAGTGCCTTCATTGATTGTCTGTGCTTAAACACAATTCTGTTGACAATTATTTACACACTGTGGCTTTTCTGAAGACTCAAATGTGAACTGATTCTTTCTGACAAGTTATACAAAACTATAATATCCTGCAAAATTGTCAGGATAATATTAAAATAAACACATTTTGTTTACAGGACTAGAATCTCCACAAACAAATAAAAAAAAATTCATCGTATTTAGAATTGAAGTTTTAGACTAAAATTCTCTGAAATACACTAGCATGCAATTAGCAAAATTCAACTTAACCTGTTGGACAGGAATTACTTGGAAATCCGAAATAACTTGGGATGCTGTAAGGCCAGAATCTAACCTCTATCAAGTCTTTTTTCTTCATAAACAAGAATTCTATAGATATTTAAAACAACTCTGTTTTGTGAACTTTGATAGAGAAATCACAGCAAGCTGAATCAGTGTCATGGAAAGCGGTACAGTCACCATCCCTGGCGTGCTCAAAATGACGAGATGTGGCACATGGGGGTGGCGTCCAGTGGTGAAGATGGCAGTGCTGGGTTAACAGCTGGACTCGATCTTAGAGTTGTATTCTAAACTTATTGATTCTATGAAAATCAGAAATATTTTAGTAATTTTTCTGATGTGTTCAGCCTGGCAAACAGGAATATTAAAGACGAACACTGTTCATGGTGAAACATTAAATTAGTGAGCTACTACTCTGAGAGTGGCTGCAATTCTGTTTAACTTATCAGAAAAACATTTATAAAATGCAAACACTGACAGGCTGCAATTTTCCTTTGCTCTTCAAAAGAGCAAGCACATTTTATAAAGAGCACTACTAAGATCATTCATGGATAGGAGAGGTGGGAATGTAGCTCTGTTTTCCTCCATACAGCATCAGTGGTTATTAAATTATTCATCTTCAGGCATGTGCATAGAAACATTCATTTTGCTAGCTTAGAACATTCTTGATAGAAATGGAACTGAAAGACATGTAAAAAATAATAATTTGGGGTTCAATGAATAGTAATTTTTCCCTTTTAATAGAGGACCACACTCCACATTTTTAAAATTGTGACTTTTTTTCTTTCCTCTTTCTGGCTCCTGCCCTTCCCTCCTTTAAAGAAAGGAAACCTTCTAAACAGAATTCTTCTTTGAGGCAAAAGAAAATAAAAATTATTTTTAAAAATTATGTGACAGATAGTTAAAATTGTTGTGATTTTCTCCTACATGAAAAGTTTCTAACTTGGATGAAAACAGTAATCAAAATTTATTTAAATGTGCAAGCTTTTCCAATACCTCTGAAACTGAATTCCACATTCCAGCAAGACTTGCTCTCTTGATAAAGAATGTACTCAACTCCCTCCATGTATATTAGCATGGCAAGGTACTCAGACATTGGTCCCTTTTCCAAAACTTGCCATGAAACTTTTCTACAAAGATTTATGGCACAAGGACACAACCTGTGGTGGTGGGAGGCCTCCTGCACCTGCAGGGCATTCTGGCAGCATAGTGAGTCTCTTGTTAGTGCTGCACTTGCAGGAAGGTGATGGATTCTCGGGGCTCCACTCTTGGCTCAGCAGGAGGCTGCTTAGGTTAGGATGAACAGCAGGTGTGTTCCAGGCAGTTGGCGTATTATTGCATGGGTAGTTCCTGCGTAGAGGAACAGAGCTTTAAGCTGTACAGAGATAATGGTCCGTGAGAACTCACAGATCTACAAAATCACAATGCTCTAAGTAGATATTCCCCTCTCAGCCCTCATCCGGTGAGTTTCGAAAAAGAACAACATTTTAGAGTACTTGGTACACATGAATAAATATAGTCTCCCCTCATATCTCTGCCAAGTTTACTGCCTTCAGCTTGCAGATAGGACACGGATGAACAAGGGGACTGTGTTTGATCCATCAGTACTCATGAAATCTGCAATGGACATATCTTGGTGAAGAAACTATAATTTTTCTTTCTCATGCAGTATCTTTTCTTTTTTTAAAGTTTCCTCTTTGTTCCTGCTATACCAGGTAGAGGAGAGGAACAGGACAAAAGAGGACAACCAGAAGGATCAAACTGCTGGCTGTCATGGCTGGGAAAGAGTCAGGAGAAAGGGAACAAATGTAAAAGCATAGCAAGCCAGTGACAAAGGGCTCCAAAGTAGGACTCACAGGCAGAGTAAGCAGGTAGGACAACAAAAGTTGGAGCTCTACTAATGTTGCCCTCACTTCAGAATGAGAATAATTTCTAATTGTAGACATTGTTCTATTGCTACTTCACAATCTGAGTGACTGCTGAAGTTATTGCTTCCAAACACACCAATGGGAACAGGAGGAACCTGAAGAGCCTCAGTCATGCAAAGTGCCAGGGAAGCTGAGAAGATTTGGGCATGAGGTCACTGACCTACTGACATAAATTTCAAGGTTGCTTAACTCTCAATACCAAGCCACTGGTTTCCAGTCAGTCACATTGGGCACTGTGAATCATTTTTAATCCAGCGGCAGTGTTATCTTGCTGTTTGTTTGTTATTTTTGACTCAATATTAGATATAGCCAACAACATACCTGAAGCATTGGTTCTTGTGAAGAAAGAAGCTGATTCATTCTTGTTTCACTACTCAAGTTCCACTAGAATTACCCTGCTAGGATCTCATTCAAGAGAAATTAGCTAGCAACTTACAAAAGAGGCTGATTCTTCATGCAGCGAATTCCAAATCCTGGTTTATTCAAGAAAGCATGAGTAAGGGAGACCATCTGCTCATTGCCAGGACGTTCATTGCTAAGGGAATAAGATAGGACTTTCTGAATAAAATATTTTTTCAAACTATTGTACTGTAATACACATAGCAACTAGAGAAGGACAGCCATATGGCAGTACCAACTGCCCCCCTCCAAATGCTGATAATTCGATTGTTTTATCTATGTAAAAACCCAGAATGTTCCGAGATGGTTGACAGGCTATGGTTCTTTTCTCCTAATACTAAAGCTGACTTCTGACAAAGTCCAATAGCAGCATTCTCCAAAAAAGGCTTGAATCCTCATTGCTATTCTCTCAGCACTGTCACAGTCAGTAATCAGAAGATGAAAAACATACTCTGCATTTTCATTTGCTGACGCCTGGATCTCCTGTTGGACAGGATATATAACTTTATAAGTGTTGAGGTTCCAAATTCAGGTAGGAAGAGGAAAATACTGATGTTAGAAAGATGTTCGAAAGACTATTTGTTAGATCTACTAGCAGCTGTAGCAGCTGTTAGATCTACTAGCAGCTGTGGAATCTGCTGATTCCAGTGAAGTGAATCTTTTCTTACATCACATAGAGTGAGAAAAGAGGAGTGAGAGAGTGCCTCATGATGCTAACTAAACTGTAGGGAGAAAAAGGTGTATGTATGACAGATGTACTTTAAGTGATTCCTCTTACCTGAAGAAAGTAAACTGTTGTCCATAGATCCAAGGGTGTAATGTTAAGGCGGGATATTCTCCAAATGGAGGAATAATGACTGTAAGTACTAGAGACAGCAACACAAAACTAGCAGGGAGAACAACCTGCAGGAAACACGAAAATGTCACATTAGGTTATTATACACAAGTTGTAGAGTGACACTGTACACATCCCATAATATATGCAAACAAAGGAAGGACAGCAGGATCACACAGTTCCAATCTGGTTTAACCCCTGAACATCAACAATTTAATTTCCAGTGCTTTTGCTTAAAATTCTGGTTGTCATAGAACTGTATTATGTTAAAAATAAAACACTAGGCTGGTAGTGATAGAATCATGAACTTGGTGCAGTTGATAGACTCCGGGCAGAAAGAAATAAAAGAAGAGGCAGAAGAGCTGGAATCAGAATTACACTGCTACCTATTTGCAGCACCTCTATTGCTTTCCACAGAGCCATCACTGCTGGAAAGACTGTGTTGAGAATGTTGTGGGAAAGAATCAAGCACAGCACAAGTCAGTTGATACCTGTGCTAGGAAGTCCTTGTGGCTGCGAGAGGCGTGGTGGAAGCGTTTGATGAGCAGTGCTTTGATCTGCTGATGTACAAGCTGAAAGCCTTTATACTGTCGGGACCCTTTGCCTTCATTTTGATCTCCTGTTCTGCCTACTGGCATTCGAGAAGTGTCATTAGTTTTCAGTGCGGTTTGTTCAGCTGGTTTGTTCTCAGTAGGAGTTTTGCCAAGAGCAGAACCATTTTCTTGAGTCTCTCCTAGGTTAAGATGAGAAGCATCAGAGAAGACATTTTATCTTCCATGCATGAAGTAGCACAGACATTTTAATGAGGTCCAGATTTTACCAGCCGTATATATCATATCTTCAGATTGTTTTAATTACAACTGTTGCACTGTGGTTGTATTTAGTGACATCATATAGTTAAACACTCCTCTTACTCAACAGGATGAACAATTTAATCATCTATGTAGTTTATAGACTAATAGTCAGCAAAGTACTTTTTATACAACTACTAAAACCATTGACATCTGGGTGCTTGACACTCCACTTCTATTTGCATAGTTAAAAACCTCATCCAATCTAAATACAAGTCTTTCTGCTGACTTAATCTTTTTTTCCAGATATCATGTCAGGCTCTAAAAACAGATATTTGCTGACCAAATTTATTTTGTCAGGAACACATAAAAGACTGAAAGTTCTGAAGCTCCTCTTTACAGAGTGTTCAGAATAAAAATCAGTAAAAGAACAATGAATCATGTATGGATTTGTGGATCTATACCTGCTTTTCGCATTTCAGGGTCAGCTTCTGCCGTGACTTTTAGGAAAACCTGCCATAGAGAAATACAACTTCTGGTTAGGAAAAGAATAGTTACAATAACCTGATCTTTATAACACCATACATCGTTGTTCAATATAGAAGAAAAAAATTTGGATACGTTTTCAGTACTTCATCTCATTACATAATCAGAGGTATCTTATGAAATACCTCAGAAAGTAAATGAATGAACCAAGATACAAAAGAAGAGGACACATTTCAGGCTAATGGGTCAGGCTCCACAAAGCTACAATGAAGTAAGGCTTGGATCCTCTCTCTAGGCCCTTCTAAAAGATTTTCTGAGTGTGCCACAGCTTATGTGACTAGATTTTGAAGGACATATTAGGAATTAGAAATTACATGCTTAAGAACAGGAACAGTCTCAGTAAACATTTTGGGTGCTTATGGTAAGATCAGCAGGTATTTTAATCTATCTGTTACCTCTTCAAGTGGTGTGTCTGAAACTCCAAAACTGCTGAGTCCCAAGTCATCCAACGTTTCCTCTAGCTCTCTGAAGAGACTGGCATAAGATCGCTGTTTAAAGTTTTTATTGGGCAAAAGATAAATGAGTTCCTGACCAATGCTTTCAATTAATTTTGCTTCTGGGATATGATGGTGGATTATTTCTGCTAGCTCATTTAGATCTCCTGTGAAAAGTCAAAACAGTGTTCACAGAAGGAACATTTAACCATATTAAGCATGATTTCAAAACCTGTTCTTTGTACTAAAAGGGTACTGTTCCATTACATAACTCACAGATATCTCAGTTAATTTTGCACTAGGCTGGGCTATACTGCTAATTATACTTTGGAACTGTGTAGCAGGAAACTATTTCAGGTTTGTTAATAAAGCACAACAAAATCTTCAGGGATATCTCCTTAAATTCTTCTCTCATGCAGACAAGCCAAAATTACTTTTTTTCTATTTCCTTCCTCTAGATTCGCTTCAGTTTTCATTAACAACTTACACAAAACTCTATACCAAACTTGTAAAGCACACAAACTTCCAGCTCATCAGCTGTACCTGGGACCACACATACACAAAAAAAGGCTTAAATGGTAAGCAAAACCACAAAGAACCCTCATTAAAGTCATGTTACAATACAATATAAATGTTAGACACAAGGACCAAAGAAGTGGGCCTTGGCAGTATTGATCTGTAAGACAAGATTGCAGCGTAAGAGGAGACATAGCTATGTGCTGGAATGCTGAACCATCCTGCTTCTTACCATCCAGTTCCAGCTCTGGAGCGCCTTCTTCACCCCTGTGCACACAGCTGGAGCAGGAGCAGGAGCACTGAGATCCACAGCTACAGAATGACTAGCATGGACAAGCAAGAGATAGAAAGATGAAAGTGCTTCAGATACACCCAAAACAGGATGTAACGGTTGTCAATATTTGAACAGCTTTAGTCAGTGTAAAATATGTCATATCCAGAGCATCCTGAACATACTATACTGAAAATTGTCTGAAGACTGGATTAAGCAATGCAGAAAACATAAATCCATCTGCACAAATCAGTTCTAAACTGCATACAAAATACCTGGGAAAATGCAATCAGCAGGGGCCACGAGTGTACCGATTGTGTTGCTACTAGGACTGGAAGCACTACTTTCAGCAGAAAGAATCCAGAACCCTACTTCTCAAGCTGTGAGAGGCTGGTTTAGAAATGGATAAATGTAGACTTTCCTGGTGTCTGAGCTGCTTACCACACTACCTAATGTTTAAAATCAGTGTACTGCAAAAGCAAGAATCAGAAGGACCTGTATGAGGACAAAGGCAACTCGAGAGCTGGAGTTGTTTGACCTGGAGAAGGGAAGGCTCCAGAGAGACCTTAGAGACCCTCCAGCACCCAAAGACGGCTACAAATGACCTACAAGCATGTAGTGATAGGACAAGGGGGAATGGCTTTTAACTGAAAATGGGTAGATTTAGCTTAGATATTAGGATGAAATTCTGTACTGTGAGGGTGGTGAGGCACTGGAACAGGTTCCCCAGAGACACTGTGGATGTCCCGTCCCTGGAAGTGTTCAAGGCCAGGTTGGATGGGGTTTGAGCAACCTGGTCTAGTGGAAAGTGTCCCTGCCCACAGCATTGGGGTTGGAACTAGATCATCTTTAAGATCCCTTCAAACCCAAATCATGCTAACATGATATTCATAATTATATCATCATATGATTAACTGCAGTTCTGTACAGTCTCAAGCAGCACTTGCTTTTTACCTTGGTGCAGTGCAAGCATTATTCAGATTATGTGTGCAGGGAGGGAGATACATACTTACTGTAGCCCTTCCCATTTTTGTTGTTCTCACTTTGCGAACAAGGGTGAGATAAAAGCCAGAGCCAAAAGAGTTCTTTAGGAATACAGGAGAGCCTGAGCAGAAGAGTTTTCCTTGGGATATGATGGCTACTCTGTCTCCAAGGATGTCTGCCTCATCCATATGATGGGTTGATAGGATAATAGTTCTGCCTAGAAGGAACAAGGAGGAATGTTCAAGGCATGGACTCTCTCTGGAACTCAAAACTGTGCTTTGTTTTTTGGCAATTATTTCTCTGCACCAAAGCCAGGTCCCACATTTGCCACAACCATAGGTACCTGTTCAAAGAATCTTGTTTGCTTGTGTTCATACCCCCACTACTCATGACAGTTTACACAGCAGGCACATATTGCATCTATGACAAGTTTAAAAAATCCTACCAAAAAAATCAAACAGTTTCTACTCTCAAATCTCTTACCTGGGCGATATTTCAGCAGAAGATCCCAGATAGATCGCCTGGAATATGGATCAACTCCAGAAGTGGGCTCATCCAAGACTACCACTTTTGCTTCACCCACAAAAGCAATGGCAACAGACAGTTTCCTTTGCATTCCACCTACCAGAGGACAAACACATCCAGGAGTGTAAGACGAGTTATGTAAGTGGCAGGGATGTAACAAACATTGCTTTTCGGTGTGGGGACAAACTGATTTAAATAAAATGAAACCCATCCTCAAACACATATCTGCAAAGATAAATTACCAGTAATTTTTCTTCTGAAGTTCAAAACAGGTCGTTCAAACTTTTTTTTCTCTTTAATATATATTGTCCATCTAGACATTGCATTTTCTGATTCTTTCCAGAAGCAAAAGCAGGAAGACATGAGGTTTTCATGTTCTTTTTGTGAAACAAACCAACTTTTATAGTTGCAATCAGGACAAAGTAGTATAGGAACAGCTGGCTGTTTCTACAAATCATCTTTTGAATCTGAGAGTTGTTCAAATACACTATGTGGATTTGTACCTTTAGAATGGAAGAAACTACTCCTACCAAATAATGCAGTATTATGGAGCACTGGTCCATACACTGGGGCAGCATGATGGTAAAGTATTTCATTTGCCTTGAAATAATAGAAGGTTGTATTTCGTTTCTTATATTAACCAATTATATATATCTATATTTATTTATTTAAAACTAATATCTTTAAGTATATTTGAATTTGTTGTATATTTGTAAGACATAGAAGCTTTAGGGACAGGTTGTGCTAGCTTTTCCCATTTACTCCTTGAAAATAAAACCTCTCCCCAGTGTACATTGGTGTATCAGAATACAGCCTCAAATATGTGACTCGAATGATAATCGCCCAAAGGCCGGGTAGGATGGGGCTGTGAGCAATCTAGTCTAGTGGAAGGTGTTCCTGGCCATGACAGGGGGTTGGAACTAGATAATCTTTAACATCGCTTCCAACCCAAACCATTCCATGATACTTTGAAAGACAAAGAAAAGGCTGCAGGAAAAAACATCTTAGAAAATTCCTGTGGGCACCTGACAAATTCTGAGCTTCTTCATTCCTTTTATGGGTGAGGCCCATGTCTTCCAACATTGTTTCCAGTTCTTGCTCAGCTTCATCCCTGGATCTTCCTTTCAGTTGAGAATAAAACAAGATGTGTTCTGCTACAGTAAGGCTGTGAAATCAGACAGAAAGGCAAGAAGGCAGGTTAAATTAATAAGCAGGTTTTTTTCCCAAGTAGTAATAAATTCACTCTAGCTTTATCTTGCTAAAGGAAGAGAGATTGCATTACCCTAAAAGATCTTCTTTGAGATCAACACACTTCACTTGAAGGTCATAGTCTCTTTCTTTGTCTTTTCAAAGCAGAACCTGCTACTAAAGCAACAGGTATAGCAGGCATCAAACTACCCATTTATGAGAATAAAATGGAAGAGAGTCTGCTGCTGAGATGAACACAAACTAAAGGAAGTGAAGCTGGAAATCACCAGAGAAGGCAGTAAGTGGTTGGGTGGTAGTGAGAAATGGACATAAAAACATCCGGCTACTGCACTGTCAATTCTGATTTTTTTGCTTTAGGAGTCCTAAATTATAATGCATGAACCTCCAGGCTAACTCCTGCTAACCCACACTACAACAGAAAACACCAGGAGCACTGTCATTTTCCTAGGAAACTTTGATCCCAGAGAAATGATGCAGGAGATTTCTACTGCAGGATGTGATGCTAAGAAACGGAGAAGTTCCCCTGAAATACATCTACTGGCAGCACAGTAAGAGAAACAACACAGGCTTTGGGGATTCTCACGCATGCAGACTGGGATGGTTCTTCTTAAAGCCAGCATGGAGTGATACTTACTGATTGAATAAGATGTTGTGCTGAGGGCACATCCCTAATCTGTGCCGAATGGAGTCCATGTGAGTCTGGATGTCCAGGCCACCGACCAGCACAGTTCCAGATGTGGGTGGGAAGAGGCCTGTCAGAATGGACCTGGGAAAACAAAATGAGGAAATTCCCTCTCTCCTATCTCTCTGTGCTAGATAAGGAAGCTACATTGCATGATTCCACTAGATGGAGCATGATGACTTCTTACTATAGGCCTTGATGAAACAACTCCAGTGAAAAGCATGCATGTGAGTACTCTTGATTTGCTACAGAAAATCTCATGGATCTGCTAATATAATTTTTGATAGAACTGTCTATATGCTTCTGGCTTCCATTAAGAAACTATTTTAGTTCAGCATGTTATATCACCCCTACATATAAATGGGTCTAAAATGAAGCTCAGTAGGATGAAGATAAGAATAATGGTTTGAGGTCTCTGGCTGGGCTGACTCATGCCCTACACCTTTATTTTTTGTAAACTAGAAGACCAAAGGTTATGTTGCAAATGGTTTGCATCTGTTACTAGATTTGGGTGATTAGTGTATTTTTCATTTTAAAAAAGTTAAAAGCAGTGAAAATTTTTGGTTTTATCATAAGAATAAACCCCCTCAAATTTACTAAACATTTCCGCAGATTAGGATGCTTTTATTTTGGGTTGAACATATTCATTGCGAAACAATCAAAAAAATCAAAAGGCAATTTAAAGTGCCTTTGAAATAAAGGTGTTTCAATTGAAAAATCCTTAAGTACTCTGCTGGGAAAAGTCATGATGAAAAACATTCAGTTCTTTCAACATTTGGTGAACTTGTCACAGATTTATAAAAGGTTTTGTTCACCAGTTAATCCTATGTTGCCAAATAAGGTTCTGTATAAAGAAAATTATACATGCTTAAAGTCTTGCTTCTTGGGATGCTAGGTTTCTAGGACTAGAGGAACATTTTAATCTGGACATGGATCTTGCATGCGTGCAACCATTTTCTGTAAAGAGGGCCTGTATTTTATACTCCTTTACACACAGACCAAAAGATATGGCTGACCTAGAGCCAGTTAGAGAAAACAAGAACACGTGGAATGTAGTGGTTTGCAAATTTTCAGCCTTCGCAGCCAAAAAATCCTTCTCTTTCTTCACTTATGGTAGTTTGGCCATGGGAAATGAATTCTCGGGGAGAGAATTGCTTCCGTCTCTCTAGACTTTCGCTTGTTTGTGTCATGCATTACCTCCCTCCCAGGGCTTTAGCTAATCCAGGGTATCTTCCTTATGCCTAGGGGCAGCATTTCCCTGTCTGGAAAAAGCATAATGTTGTGTGTCAAGCCAGCTGCAGGGGTGGTAGAGAGACAAGGGAAGAGTGAAAAAAGAAGACTACTCCAGCAATAGTAGCACTGCCCTAGATTTGCTACTTCTAAAATAAGAGACTTACATGGTGGTTGTCTTTCCTGCCCCATTGTGACCAAGGAAGGCTGTGATCTGGCCCTCATAAAAAGTAATATTCATCCCATCTACTGCTGGTTTGGGCCTGTTGGCAAAAATCTTCACCAGGTTCTGAATGCATACTCCTGGAATCAATCCTGTTGGCTCGGGCTCAAAGAAGGTATTTACTTGGAAGGCAAGAAATCAAGAATGAAAAGAGAATAAAAGCACCTGTTTTTAATCCTAGTTCTGATCATGACAACACATCAGTAACTGCAGAAGCAATAGCACATATCCAGGATAATACAGCATCATGTTCCAGGGCCAGATTCTCCAAGTCACACCAGAAACTGAGGCCAGATTTCTAATTGTAGTGCAATTTAATATTTAGATTCACCCTCATATCAATTACATTAGATACACCCTCAAATCCATGACAGGAGAAGCAGAGCCCAGAATCGTGGTGGTCTCTGGAGAGGTAACTCATTGGATCAGGAGAAGCTCAACATGCTTTCTGCTCTCATTGTGTAGTAGGAAGATTACTTGGAACTGTTTTCTGGAAATACTTAGATAGGTTGAGAGATTACATTAAACAAGCAGCAGGTCGCCTTTCTAGCT
Source organism: Oreocharis arfaki (assembly GCA_013398015.1). Classification (NCBI taxonomy): domain Eukaryota; kingdom Metazoa; phylum Chordata; class Aves; order Passeriformes; family Paramythiidae; genus Oreocharis; species Oreocharis arfaki. Next base: position 451,206 of record VZRR01013054.1, read on the forward strand.
GGGCTGAAATCTGCCATTCAAATAATCTGCCCAGCTGTGCATTCTTTGGCCATGATGCTTAAAAACCTCCCCCAAACACAAACAAAACACAATAAAAATAATGTTTGCCTTTAATCCTGGTAGGTGAAATTTTCCCCATTGCTGAGACCAGGTCAAGATTTAGATAGTACCTAACATGAGCACTGCAGGAGATGGCTTCTCTCAGGATTAAAAATGCATTATTGCAAAGAGTACCATCAAGACATTTTATTGCACCGGCTTCCAGACAAAACAAACTTCCTTTGAAGTAAATTAAGCCCTTGGGCAATGTGAATTATGGAAGTTGAGAAACTGAAACTAAAGACCCTGTCCACTTTTGTTTACACAGAATGCTGTAAGCTTTGTAGGAAGGCTTATTTTGCAATTGCAGTTTACTTAAATTGTTCAGTACCCAGCAGGCCTGTGTGGAGAGCAGCCAAGGCGATCTGGGCGAAACCAGCCCCACCTCCATCAGCGGCTTGTGTGACTGTCGTTATTGTCACCGCAAATACTCCGGAAAAAGTTCCAAATACGTTGTACATGAGAGAGCTGTGTATACTACAGAACATCTGAAATAAGCAATATAGGATGGGTAGCTTCATTTTAAATAAAATTTTGTTTATGAATATCTTTTCTTTTGCTTTATGAAAGGAATCTAGGTTTCCATTTACCTTAATGGGACAAATATAAACATCTCTGTATTCACAAAAGTTCACGTGGAGTCTGGCTTGATAGTTATGCATATACTGGCAACTGAGGCACCTTCCTTGGTTTTATATGTATCATAAGCTTAATTCATATGTGCCTGCAAGACTCACTCAGTGACTGAAAGGGAAGACAAGCCTTTTTTGTGCAGTGACAGGCAGAAAGCCCTTCCTTTGTGGCCATGCAGCAGCTGGAACCTGGGAACTAAGGAGTAAAGCACCAAAAAGATAAGGCAGGACTAGGAGAAGATTGGCTGAAATAACCTTTAACCTCTGCCTGTTTTTTTTCTTTTGAAGTCCTGTCCTGTTTCCACTCACCCTGAATGCATGTTTTCAGTGCCTACGTGAGGAGCTCTGATGACCCCACTTTTATCTCTAGCTTTTCAGGAGAGTCAGAATGGGCTCAGAGCTGCCTGTAGCAGTTACTTGTGCTACAGAATCCACATGCATTCCTCTGAGCATCTCATACAGAAAACTCCTCTGGCTCACCACAAAAGAAGACATTGGGGCTTGAAAACAAGACAGATCATTCAGGAATTCTTAGGTGGTGGCTAATGTCAGCATCAGAAAAGGCTGTAGACAGACACACAGAGCACTTCAGATAAATCCCTTTGAAACCAGCCTTTCCCAACAGATGCAAAACACACCAGAGATAGGAAAAAAAAAAGGACTAGGCTGGGACTAGGAGGGAAGAACATTCCTCTCAGCGTTAAGTATTTTTATTGAAGTCGTGCCTCTGTTTAATTTTAAAAAGTCAATGTATGTGTCTCTGAGGCTTCCCTCAGCACGAAAACTAACTTGCCAAAGAAACAGCCTGCATTTGCATGATAAATAAACAAGTTAAGGAGTTCTTCTGGAAGGCAGCTGTCTTATGTGTAGTGGCTAAAATATTCTAAGGGATGATGAATGCAGAGGAGTAAATAAGAGTCGGTGTCTCTCTCGTGCTTAGCTGTGGCAGCTACACGCTATCACCGACTGGTCTCCTACTGGCTCAGGAAGTTCCTATGTCTAGTTTGTCATGAAGTACAATGAGCATAGTATCTCAGAAGTACTCAGGTTGCTCTCTCTCCTTACTATTAATTTCATCTTTGTCCTGGACATCTGTCTTAGGCTTCCCCTGCTCGCCGGGTTCTTTTTCTCGTTTGTGTTTACATTGTTTGTTTTTACCATCCTTCTTCCCCTGGCTGTCATTCTTTTCTTCTGTTTTTTCAGGTTCTTCAGATTTATTTGGTCTGCTTTCATTTTTTTCCCTTTCCATGGTCTTCTGATCCACACAGCCTTCTGACTCTGGACTTTTTTCTATATAAACCAAGAGTAACCAAGATTTAATTAAAAAAAATTTAATATCCTCTTATCTCTAGAGGCATTTTAAGGAAAAGGAGATAGTCCTAAGCCTTGAGCTTTTCAAGGGCATTAACCATCACGGTTTTACTCAGCATTCAAAACCATTTAGCTTAAAATCTCCTTCATGGTGTCAAGATCAGATATTTTAAGAAAACAACTGACAATTTTGAAATTGTAGACTCAGAGTAAAATCCTGACTAATACGAGGTACATGTTTTACATTTTGTCCATGCAGCTCCAGACCAAGTTCTTACCACATGATGAGAAAGGCCATACAAACCTTTCCCAGATGTACAGGGAGTGAGAGGAATTAAAACAAAATTAAAAAGTTAAATGAAAAGCAAATTGCTAAACTGCTACTTAGATTAAGAGCACCAGGCCAGAATGAAAGACTTGGTATTAGCTTCTAAACAAGAATTTCTGGCTTTCCAATTTGGTTTCAGACATTGCTAGCATGAAGGAAAACAGTCACATTAGGTCAGACTTGAAGCAGGAAGAAACAGGAGCCCCTGGACAGACTGTTTACATAACACAAATTCTAGCTGGCAGTCTAGAGTGAAACTAGCACAATTGTAATTTATCAGATGGCCTAGGACTTATTTTTGTTCTGAAACTTCACCATAACTTTCTGCTATAAGAAATTCTAGCCCACAAAACTGTATAAAATTACCTGGTGCACAAATAGCGACATGAACAAGTTCACTGCATCACCTAAAATGGCAAAGTGGGGGGATACAAGAGTGCACTGATAGAAGGAAATTTTAAAAGTACCAAGATAATTTACCAGTTTAGCTTCATTTTCAGCCATGAATTTACATTATCTGACATTTCTTATCCAGTTTTCCTCCCAGCACATCAACCAGTTATAATAAATTAAGAAAATACTCAGTATTATCCCTGAAGAAAAGGTAGGAGTTGTGAAAAGTTCTACAGTTGTTAAAGTAAGCTGATCCACTGAAGTTCTTCAAATAGGTAAGAATCACAATCTCCTACTGAGGAATTAATCAGAGATGACCTTTCCAACTGTCCCTGCTTGAGAAAACCCAAGGAAATGTTTTGTAGGAGAGAGGATGAAATAATAATAGAATAATTTAGACCAGAAATTACTTCCAAAGACTTCCAGTTCAATCCTCTGAAAACATGGCCAATTCAGATCCTGGCAACTATCTCCAAAAATGGAGAATTCACAACCTTTCTGAACAACCTGTTCCAGTATTCCAACAATCTTCATAATAAACATTTTTTTCCTTACATTGAATCAGAATTCCTGTTTTCCAGCTTATATCCATTGCCTCTCATCCTTCCATTAGACACATTTGAGAAGTGTAGCTCTTTCTTAGCCATCTCTCTTCAGGCTGAGCAGACCCAGCTCTCTCAGCAACTCATATGTTACATGCTCCAGCTCCTAATCAGCTTGCTAGCTCTTTACTGAGCTAATTCAAGTTGGTACAAGGGTGGCATAGATTACGATCCTGCTTAGAAATTGAAAGTAAACAGACCTAAATTAGTGTCAAACTAGAGAGAAAAGAATCAGGTTTAGAAAGGTAGGGAACCTCAGTGTAAGATTAACACTTCATGAATGTTGTGCTGAGCAATAAAAACTCCTTGAACGTCTCAAAACGTGTTGGTTACAGAGTGGGGGCGTGATGCTGTTTGTTAAGCCAGGCTTTAAAGGCTCTCAGATGGAACAGTGACTCACCTCTAATGAGAGCATGCCACTCCAAGTTCAAAGGCACTTGCCAAGACTCCCAGTGTATGGCAGTCTCTCACCTCTGCATCAGCTCAGCTAATGGAAATGTTATGAAGTCACCTTTAAGCAGATCAGTGAAGTTATTTGTAAAAAACAAAGTTTTAAAAGAACTCACCATCAGCAGTTTCTGTTTTCTCAGCTTCTGGGCTTTTAGAGCCAAGCCAGTAAGATTCCAGTACAGGGAAATACCAAGGCTGTGGTAATCCATAGTCCCCTAAAACAAAAATAAGTAGGTAAAGTGCACTTCATAACCCCATTCTGGAGGAGGCACAAATTCATCTAAGCTAAGTCTCAGTATAATTATAAACACTTGCTGTCCTAGTGTTGCATATCAGAAGGTCAAACCATGCACCAAGTACCTGACAGAACAGATTCTGTTTACAGATTTTTTTTTTCTATTGGACAACAGTAATATATTGAGAAAATGTGATGTGACTTGCCTTACCTTCTCTTAAGTAGAGTGTGGTTTAGTTACAGAATGAAGCTACTCCCTGAATCCTTACCAACCAGGCAGCAGCTCACTCTTTAAGAGGGGATCCTAGCCTCACTCAGAGACTTTGTTTTAATGCCCACTTTACTCTTGAGGGTTGACATAACTGAAAAGTTTTTAAATTTACACTTATTACCCTGGGGCTGAATTCACAACTGTAGTGAGAAAAGACACTCTGACTGTTATTTTAGTGCACAGCCTTTCAGGAAAATTGACAACAGAGTAATTATCTTCTTAAGCAAAAATGGGCTTTTTAAGTTAAAGTTACTTCAGTTTGGATAAGAGACATCACAATAACATTACCAGTTCTTGCCAGGTCAGATCAGAGTTACTAAAAGTCAACACTGCTTTCCTGGATCATATTTATTTGTAGAATGCAGGAATTTGAGCTTCTATGTTCAAAACTGGCATCTCCGTGAACCCAGATGTTATTTACCATGTGCTACTTATTCAAAATGAACAAGGGGAATCCGTGATACTCATTGAAAGACGGTGTCAGTTTTCTTAGCCGAAAACCACTGTTTATGAAAGTGTCTGCTTACTTCTGAATTAACAGAAACTACCTGTGTTTCAGCCAACCACTTGTACTCCTACTAATGCACAGAAATGCTCTGCCTGCACTCACAGTTTGCCTTGTTATGGACTGAGTTATTCCCCTCTGAAACTGGTGGCTAAACCAACAGCTTCTCATTCAGGATGAATGCAAAAACCAAGTGAAATTTGTTACGGAGCAGAACGCTCATCTAGCCAAAGGACCATTGTGCCAGTGGGTGGTTGTCTTCAGAGCAAACCTGAGCAGGACTAGAACCATGGGTTTCAAAGGATTATCCAGGGAACTCCTGTAGTAACCTCAAAGACTACAGCATTGATTTGGCAGGACTGCATGTGTGTGAGAGAAACACTACGAGAAATTCTACAGAAACAGAGCAGCAGAAAGACAGCAAGACACTCAGAGCAAATATTGGGAGGAAGTGAAGCTACTAACTAGAAGCCCTGAAAGGCGTTACTTTCGTGTAAAGTGCTAACAGAAAAAAATGAATTTGTATCTCTGAATGAAGAAACACCTGTTGTTTAATTCCTGCTGTGTTCATTGAAATAGACCATTGTCCACTCTTCTTTAAACAGAGTTTCGGAAAAAAGAAAAAGAAAAAGAAAAAGAAAAAGAAAAAGAAAAAGAAAAAGAAAAAGAAAAAGAAAAAGAAAAAGAAAAAGAAAAAGAAAAAGAAAAAGAAAAAGAAAAAGAAAAAGAAAAAGAAAAGAAAAAGAAAAAAGAAAAAGAAAAAGAAAAAAGAAAAAGAAAAAGAAAAAAATAGCCATCTGCCAAGAACACATTCTGGAACTGCAGCTCACATGCAGGAGCAACAAATTAACGAAAAGAAGGCTCACTTGTTTGTACAGCATAAGAGTTTGCATTTATTCTATTGTAACAATATTCAATATAAAGCAAGAGAACCATTTAAGCTAGAAGGACAAACCATTTTTTCATAAAGAAAGTTCCAGAATTTTGTAATTGATAACAAAGAAAATCCTTTTCATGATTCATACTAGAATCATTATTTCCATCTAGAAATAAAATAAATCCACACAGGAACTTTCACAACTGCCTAGGACACAGTATGCGCCTTAGGGAACAGTACCATCCTTTAAGAAACAGTTTGCCTAATGTGGCCAAAGTATTTATGTGAACTAGAACTGCTAAATCTATATTCTTAAAAATTAAAAGAAATCTCATTAAAAATGGTGGAAACTTCTCAAAAGAAAAGTATGTATGGAAATTGGATTTTAACAGATGATGTTTTTGTAGATTTATTTTCCATTTAAATCATAAAACAGGACTAGAAATCACATCCTCCTTTTTACTCTTTCTTCCTTTTTCATTCTTTTCAGGAATAAAACAGGAGAGACAAAAAAGAAAGAGAGAAAAGTGGAAGCCTGCAATAAACCACTAGTACTAAACTGGATAAGATTCATAGTCTATAATGTCAAACATCCTGTTTCTGCCAGTGAAATATGCAGAGACCGATTAGGCTAGCACAGTTTACAGCAACTACCACTAGTTTCTATGAATAAGAAACTGACATACCTGGAAAAATGTTATCGAGATACCAAGACAATATTCCATAGACAAAAGCATCAAAAAGCATCATGTTAATGGAAAAAAGAAAACTATATTCATCTCCTTCCAAGGGACTGGTTCTGATGTTACCCCACTGTAGGCCAAGACCTTGTTCTTCATAGCGTGACAAGTATTCTGTACCAAACCCAAAAGCTACTTGAGAAAGCAAACTCTGGAATAAAGGAAAAATGACATTCAGCCCTGACAGGGGGACATTTTGTTAAACCCCCCTCCCCCCCCCCCCAAAAAAAAAACAAACAAAAAAAACCCCCTGACTTTTAGGGACTGGACTCTAAAACTTGCCCAAAAAAATGACACGGGAAAAGTTCTCACACTTTTATATTGGTCTGTAATGTTTAATTCTCTGAAATTCTAAGCAATATTTAGCCATAATAGACTGAATTCAACGTTGGCTGTCCTTTCTTTAACTACTAGGCAACCTTCACAGATTGTTTTTTTCCTTCATTAATGTCTGTTTGGAAAATACTGTAGGTGCATTTAGAAGTTCGCAGTCTACATCTTTGACTTTCTAGGAGAAACAAAATATTTCCTGAACATATGAGGCAGGGCAACTCTGAGTAACATGACAGAAAGTACACCAGATGCTCAGGATATGGAAAACCACAACTGCTTCCCCTGTCATGTCTGCTAGCTGATTCTCACACAACGAACTAATAAACTGGTAGAGTATTCAAAGATCCTTTTCAATGTTGCATTGAAAAAACAGAGGAAGAAGTGTTATAGTGCTGTTTCACAGGACATGTCATTCAGGAATACCTGACCTTAGGAAAGTGAGGGGACAAGAGGGATCCTAACAGCAAGTCTCAGTGAGGTATCATCATTAGCATTCAAAACATTTTAATCAGTATGCTAATTTCCTGGCATTCAAAAAATAACATAAATTTTGTTGAATTTTCTAAAAGCTGTGAAGAGATCTCTTGCACTAGGCCTGCTAAAGGCTTACGCACTTGCAATCCTTAATTATCAAAGGGAGATTTAGAAGTCTCCATCTCTGAGTCAAAAAAGCCAAGAGGAAAAGGTGTGCAATACTTTGTGATTCACATATGCACTGTGAGAAGGGAAGCAGAGATGCCATAGAACCAGTGAAAGGCTTACTGCTAGGATCTTCAGATTAACAGTCAGACGGTCCTGCCAGGCAAAGCAGACGATGTGGGGCAGGTACAAGGTGAAGTAAATGACTCCACTGCAGGCAGCTGCCAGATTTGCTTTGGAGAAGAAGGTGCTGAACAAGAAACACTGCATTATGGTGGCTGTGGTGAATGTCAGCAGGAATAGAAAGAAGAGAAGCGGATTGCTATAATGTAGCACTTGTCCACGCTGTAAGCAGAAGGAAAACAGAAAAATTTACAAGTATTTGCAGCTTTCTGCTAGCAGAAAAGGTCAGAATTGCTATCGACATGTAACATGTGATGAGTAATAAGCCAGTCTTTCTTACCTAATATGACTTCTAACTCTCCCAGGAATTAACCTCAACAACTGAGGTCACTACAGTAAGAAATCCTTCATCTAACTTCTTCCCTGCTCTTGGATTGTGACTTTGGGTTAGTACAACAGACTGAATAAAAATCGTAACTGATCAAAAATAGACATTCTGTCCCTGCCTTAATACGTAAGTGATTCCAAGCAAGATCTGCCTGCTTGGAGACTCATGCATTTTAAATAAAACTATTTGAAATATTACAATAAAATTTCATTTATCTCTTCTCACCATCCCCTCAATCCACTGGCTTGACGTGCAGAAACAACAATGTAAGGAAGTGCTACAAAACTCTTCTTACAAAAAACCACAATAAAACCACAGGAAAATTAAAAAGCTTCTGCACCTGGATGTTATTCAAACAGTAGTGTATCACAGCTGAGGAATCCAAGCGCAGTTTCTCAGAGATCCTTGCGTATTAATTGACCCACTGGGTGAACTTTTATCAATCTGTCTTCATTAGAGCTTTTGTGGATTAAATGCTCCCTCTCAAGAAGAGCAGGGACTGCTGCCAATTATCTATGTAGCCCTTAAAACCAATGTTGAGACCCATTTATTAGGTCAATTTATATAATGCTCAAATAGGTCTTTAAGGCTATAAATAGGTCTCAGATTGTTGCAACATCCCACTGGGTCTTAGAGACTGATTATCAACAGTGATGCAATGTCTCATAAGAATGTATTTGCAAAGGTGCCTCACACTGGCATAGTGAAATTTGGGAGAGAAAGTGAATTACAGATACAAGCACATTCCTCTCTGATATTAATTATCTCCTGAATTTTAGTTAAACCAGTGTGGCAAATAAAGTAAGCTTTCTCTCTCCACCCAAGCTGTAATGGAATCACCAGGAACTACAACAACTCATCAGGACATGCTGATAAGACAGAGCAGCTTGAACTCTAACTATGTATTTATACCAGTACCACTTCCCTACATCAGACATGATGCAAGAGCAGTCTTCCTTATCAAAATGCTACACATTCATATGATATAATATAGCAGCAAGCTCTCAATACAGAGCTCGGTTCTCAGGTAGTGGACACAATAGGTAGACCTCAGAGATAACATCCAAACTGTCCTGAAAAGTTACAAAAATTACAGGAATTCTGAATCACTGCAGCAAATGGTGGATTGTTCTTTTAGGTTTTTCTGTTCTTGCAGTCTCTTTTTCCACCGAAATAGTAGCACAGTTTCTAAGCAGGCAAGCACTGGATACTAAAAATTAATCACATATAGTGAATTACAAGATTAAAATTCTTGAAATTATTATCTCTTAGATTTAAAGCAACAATTATTATTTATTGGGAGATCTGCACCTGCCTACAGAAAATACAATATACAGAGTAACCAGCCTGCTGTATTTTCTATGAGGGACCTCACACTTAATCTTTATTAGTGAATTTATTCTTCTGTCTCTGCCAAGTGCTGACGCTGTTATGAGGTCTGCTTAGAAGAATGTGTCTGCTACGTGCTGTGATCAGAACAGGCCTCCACCCTTCACATCTCCCTATCAATGCTACTATTCTTTCTCAACAGCAAACTGGTATCAGCAGTGCAAACACAACAGAGAGTCTGAGAGTAGCAATCCTTACCATAATCAGAGCTGTGAGGAGGAATGTACTCAGAGCCATCATGAAAAAACTGTCTAGGAACCAAGTGCACCAAATCACACCATTGGTTATACCTCTGTTCTTCATAGCTTCTTTCAGACGCATTTCCTTCTCCAGCACTATACTCTTCACAGTCATGGACACTGAATATATCCAAGCTAGCACCATGAAGATGGGAAAGGCGCGGTTTAAGGTGATCATGAAGCTACCAAAGCAAGAAGGAATAAATTAGGTAAAACAGAGAAGTATTAGATGAAAAGCAAAAATGAAAAGGAAAAGGAGTGGGGAAGAATGCATTAATTAAATATGGAACTGCAAATTCTCAGTCTAAACATCAATAGCGTGTCACTAGTAAATCTCACAAGCATCCTAAATATTAATAAAGTAATGGTTTCTGCTTTCCCATGAGATAGATAAATGTTATTTCTATTTTACAAAGAGGTTCTAAGGGTTATTGAAGGATACAAAATATTTGGTGCCTCATGAAAATACATCTCTCTTCACAGCGAATTACCATAATGCTTTTACTATGATCTACAAAGAATATTTTAAGACATCTGTTAATGTCAACGATTTGGGAGTGTCCCTGTCTTTCTGCTCCCAAGATTCACTGACAAGACAATTAAACAAATTAACCACTAAAGGCATCAGATGCTGCCAGCAAGGCTGCTGAAATTCATACAAACCATGAGCCAAGGGTATTGGATCTAGCTGAGATAATTTTCCCCATAGCAGCCCTCACAGTGCTGGGCTTTGCATGGGTAGCTAGAAAGGTGTTGATAACACACCAGTGTTTTGCCTACTGCTGAGCAGTGCTGGCACAGCATCAGAGTTGTCTCTCCAGCATTCCCACCTCACCACTAGGCAGAGGGCGGGCAAAGTCTTGGGAGGGGACACTATCAGTACAGCTAACCCCAACTGACTAAAGGGATATCCCATATTGTGTATGATGTCTTCTCAGATATAAAATCTAAGAAAAAGGAGGTGAAGGTGGAGGGTATTTGATATTTACAACATTTGTCTTGCAAAGCAACTGCTAAGCATGCTGAATCCCTGTTTCCCAGGAAGCAGCTGGACATTGCTGGATGTGAAGTAGTGAATAAAAATCTTCGGGATATTTTCTGTTTCAGCTTTAGTAAAGAGCCTTATCTTGTCCTACGAGCTGTTTTCCATCTTAATTTCTTCTCCCTTCTTGCTGAGGAGGAGGGTGATAGAGAGCCTTGGTGGGCTCCTGGCATCCAGTCAAGGTCAACTAGCCACAGTCCTTGGCACCCAATGAGGGGCGAGCCAGCGGTGGTTTTTGATTAAGCACAGTATAGCTACAGTAGTTATTAAGTAGCAAGGTCCTGTACAGGACACAGTTTGTCAGCTGCACTGTTTATCTCTATTTTGCTGAGTCTGGGAACACATTAACATAAAAATGTCTCCCTGGCATTGATGGCCTTGCTGTGCCAGGGGAGTTAGCTCGTGAAGAAGATGAGGGAATACATCTCCCTCTCCCAAGATAGGATAGATGTGGATGGTTTTATTGTTCAGGCTCAAGTACCTGTCCACGCTTACGTGAGCTGTTTAATACTACTAATCAACACTGCTATATCTTATGGGTTTGTGGGATCTGGTGTTGATTGTTTAAAGGCCAAAAGCTCATAGTTCCCAAAAACAAAGAGCAAAAAGTCTTCAGCTTCCTAAACCTGAGCCCTGTAGAACTACATTTTTGCCATATGCTATCATAGCTACGTCAGTGTCAAAACAAAGGGGAAATCTTCGCTTTTTCACCAAAAATTCCTGAAGAGCAATCTGGTCTGCAGAAATAAAACCATGCTTTTGTGATACGGCCTGGGGCACACTGAATTCTGCCTATTGGTGGACACATGTAACCAGCACTAGGCCATGCACAGCACAGCCTACAGGTCACCATGAGGATGCACTTCACTTAAGCAGAAGTGAGGCCATCACTGAGTCTGGATATCAGCCCTGAACTGCATGTGGCTACTGCAGGCTTCAGAGAACTTTTGCACAGAACGGGTTTCTGCCTCTGCAGTATTCTCAGTGGGGAAGAAATAGACAGGAGGCTTGCCATGGTGATGTTTTGTCAGACCAACATATAATGATGACAGGAATGACAGGTCAATCTACATGTCTACAATTTGCTTTTATCAGAAGTAGTAGCATTTGCCTGCACAGAGCACACTATGAGATCTATGAAAAGATTTCTCTTACACTTTTTTTTTTTGAGTGGAAAGTATACCAGGACAGCTGTAGCATCACAGACTGCAGCATTAGAGCAGGTACCCTGTGAACAGGGAAGAGGCACAGCTTCATCGAATCTGGAGCATGTGCTGGTTCAGGCAGTGCAAATGGGGGCACAGCATCCCCAGGCCCTCTGCCTCCACGTAGCCATGAAATCTCCACACCTAGGAGCAGAGTCTTTTTTCTGTTACAGAACAACAAACCAACTCTTTCTTCTCTAGATTCTTTACTCTGCTTTTTACCAGAGAAAGAAACTCCTGGTGCCTGCAGTAATGAACTGCAGCCACAATCCTGGAATAGTTTTCTAGATTCATGTGAGACTTAAGACAAAAACTAGTCAATCTGCATAAAAGCCATGGACAGGAATTAGGGAGAAGGTTAAAGAACACCACGTTATTGTTGAAAACTTTAGCATCCACAAGGGAAGGAAAAGGGCTGAGGTTAACAGAAACCAATACAGTGTATCCAGTTTGACTGCAGATACTAGACATGTAGTTATAAATGGAATCCTGTTTAAGAATGTGGTTCAGATTTTGGAATGAAAGAGTTTCAAGAGCTTTAGTTGCTTTGGGACTTTGGGATTCTGCAAGGCCTATAGGTGTGCTCAAGGACCAATAACTACAGCTATAACTAGATATGATTAAGTCTAGGGTTAGGGTTCAATGGTATCCTTGTTGAGGCCAGACTGATTGATTCTTCAAGGCTACCAGAGATATCAAGACAGGTACCAATTCCATTAGGACAAGTGCATTCTTTTATTCAAGAAATTATTCTTGGATATAAAGAAAGCTGGGTTTTAGAGATGTCATTAGGGAAAAGAAACTTCCTGCACTTAAATAGATTCTGAAGTTAACTGAAGGAGGCAGTGTTTGTTATAACACAGGGCAGTGCTTGTGTTCAGTTTTGCTACAGACACTGGTCATTTCCTATAGCATAAGGCTTAGTTTTAGTTACATTAAAAAAATTTTAAAGGATCATATTTTTGCTGGGTGTAATCACAAGGTTAGGTCTAGAGCTGACACTGTTAGAGGTCAAAGCATTATAGCTGGGATGTTGACAATAGATTCTTGGCTGTAATCAATGCGAAGGTTTAGGTTAGGTTGTTATTATTATTGCCTGGAAAAGTAAGGCCAAAAAGTACTATATTGTTTTTTGGATTTCGTGCAATATGCAAAATGGGAAGGAAATGGCTGCTTTTAAGAGGCTAGTGTTTTGTGTTCATTTTAGGCCTGGACATTGGATGTAACTAAGGCCAGGACTGGGATTAGGAGTAAAATCTTGGCAAAGGTTGTGGAATCTGGGTTATAACAGGATAAGGAAAAAACCAAATTTATTCACTTATGCCTCAGTTGTTATTCTTGCATTTATACCTTAGGACATTCCCAACTTAGGGTTAATTCTGGTGCTTGAGAATCTTAAACCATCCAACAATCCAAGTATTCAACAGAATTAAGACAAACTGCGTTTACTCACACATCATCCACAAAACATGGATATGGCATTTGCTGGAGATAAATTCCCACTGGCACTTCAGTGCTGGTCTGGGTCTTTATAATCCCACGCTCAATCATGTCTTGGAGATATGCAAATCCTCCCCAGATATAACGTAAATCATCCACAGGATCAGCTCTTGGACCAGGATCCCAGTACCTCAAAAGAAAATTCACATAGAAATCATTTGGGTAAACAGTGACTTTAGGGAAGGGTTGTGGGGAAAATAAATAAATAAATGAATGAATAAATTAAATAATCTTAGCAACTGAAATTTTAGGGGCACTGCCTGGAATTGCCTTTTCTAGACTTTGGTCTATCAGACCATATGGCTTAAGAAAGTGGAAGGCTCTTTTTTTCCTTCCATTTTCTCTGCACTGACTTGGAATAGCAATTTTGGTCAAAAATGTACATAAATAAGTCATGCAGCAGAGTAACTGTTCTAGAATAGAAACAACTGTATTTGGAATATGGTATCCTTGGAGATTAAACTCGAAAAAACTGGATTGCAACTACCAGATACCATTATATTCTGTAGACAATCCTGAGAAATTATAGCCCTTGAAGTCAGTATTTGGTGAGGACTCGAGGAGGAACAGCACAGAAATTCTGCGGTCCAGGTGGAGGAGAGCTGAATCACAATCCACGTAGGACCTCCTTGTCTGCCTTTCCCAATGGTGGGGCCAACTAAAAATTTAAGCAGGTTACTGAACAGATTCTGAGCAGAGCCATCCCTTTGCCATGTATTCCTGCACCTACCCACTGCTTGGCTTGTCCCAAGAGTGATACCATTCATGTTAGTACCTGGTAACTGGAGATGATTTCTGTGCTGCACTACAGAGTAACTATTAACAAAACCAGTTGGATTTCATATATGTAACCAAGGCAGGTTCTAACATCCTCATGTCTCTCATATTCATGTTATGGCAGGCAAGAACTAAGACTGAACTCTCAGGTAAGTACCTGTCTTGGATTTTGTTTGTTTTCTCCACTGCGTCTATGTCCATTCGGATCTTGTATGTCACATGTGGTGGGAGATTGCTGGTTGTAGGTTCTAGGTCTGGAAAAATCACAGCAGCCCATAATTTGTTTTCCTCCAGCAGATAAAGGGCTTGACGAGTCAGTTCAGTTTCATTAAGATAACCTTCAAATTTATCCAAGGTCAAGCACTACAAATAATTACAGAGAGAAAAATTGCACGGGAATAAACTACTCAGAGGTATACATTAAAGCAAACATCAGTGGTTGAAAGCAGAAAAGGAAAGTAGGTTCAACTGAAACAGTTGCTATTTTCAGCTTTAAAAGCTTATGATGAAACTATTAAAAGTTGACTCTCTCCTCCCTTCTTCAGCCTAGCAAGTGCCTGAGTGAATACTAGGGAGCCAAAGGATGACTGACCTGTAAGAAAAGCACATTGGCTGTGGACTTCAGATGAAAAGCACTTTGTCAAGTGAAGCACTGGGAAAACTCAGAGCATACATTTAAATTTTAATGTCTCTTAGGTATTTTGACATTTATTCCTATGTAACATCACACAAGGAGTTGATTTATCTTACTGGTCATATTGTGTCACTGCTGAATTCTGACACGTGATTTACCTGCTGGCTTAAGTCAACATGTTTTAGCTATCTCAATTAAAAAATATCTTCTTTCTTAGTCTCTGCCATTACTACAAAATATATTCTTATCAATCCATATACAAGACAAAAATTAATCAAAACCTAAGTTCTTTACGTTCCTCCATTTAGGTCCTATTAAACAGGCATTGTAAGACAAAGATTGTGAACACTATAAACTCTGGCATTAGTTGCCTGTAAAATTACAGATTTATGTTCGTATATTTAGCTTCTGCCCTTCAGAACTGGCAAAATATTAACAGAGAGTAGAAGTATGTAACCCCTGATGGACTGGAAGGATACTTACCGAATTCCTTTGCTTCATAAAATTCCAATAGGCTAACATGTTTGATCTTTTCTTGATCACTTCTTGCAAGCCAATAACCAAAAATTAGTCCACATTAAAGAGCTCATACTGATGACTTGTTATTTAATCTTAAACACTCCCTTACTCAACCTTTCCCTGTGATAAATCATGCTCTGTTTCCTTTAAAACTTGAACTATCACAGCTTAATGGGATCTATATGAAAATACATTTTTAACTCGAAACAGTGCTTAAACTGATAACATTATCTTGTGGTTTTACTCTTCCTGGTTTTTCTAGGTGTTCATTTTCCATTTTGCTTCAGAAAACTGAACTATGTAGCATTTCATATCAGAAAGCAAAATAAGGCAGAAAACTCTCTGATTTGCATGCCAGAAGAGAAATAAAATCAGACTGATGGCTCATGCTGCATTAATTTTTTTGAGATGTATTTATCCCACATGGTGTTAACTGAGTTCAGGAATTCAGCTGAGTTCTTACAAAAGTGGCAGTGTCCATGTAACAAACCCCTTCTCTGGAACTGTGTCTTTGCAGAGTCTGGAGGATTATTTGCTGTTTCTTTATCAGGAGGAATTATTTTCAAGATATTTATTTCAGCTGCAGAAGAACTCAGGCAGCTCTTCAGGGGAATCTGTGGCAAAGCACTGACCAACAACTAAACCTGTCTAGATTTTCACTGCAGAACAGACTGTGCCTGAATAGGCTCTTATCCAGAGGTCCAGTCAAGGAAGCTGCAGGTGTTCAAAACAGAAAACGCAAATGCTTATAGGTCTTCTGCATGAGTAGAGTGAAACCAAAGCTTGTATAAGAACATAGGCTAAGACACCAGTGCTGCAATAATTCACACAATTTGAAAGTGAAAAGAGATTTTATATAGTAATCTATGTGCCAAAAGCTAGAATTTATTTCTCTTAACATGAATTGCATTCAAAACAAAGGCTGTATGCTCTGCCTAAACTTTTCTTTTTCCCCGGTGAATTTAAACTCAGTTTGTGTCTTCTTAAACCTCACTATACCAAAATTAATTTATCAACCACTTGAGGAAATCTATTTCAAATCTTCTCCCAGTAATTATTTAACAATTTAAATTGGTCCAATGAAAATGGGAAAACCAAAACCTAAATAATAAAGACAGGTTTGGAAGAAAAAACCAGAAAATAATAAACATAAGAAGTGACTGCGTAGCTCTCACTAAGAGTTTAGCTGTTCTGCGGCCTAATCAAAAGATAATCAAAGGGAAGAACAGGAAATTCTTGGGGTGGTGAGGAGGAGCAGCCACTGCAAAATTTGTGGTATTCTCAGCTGCATCACAATTTGCAGCAGAGACTTTAAGTCTCCAAAGATAGTTGCTGGCAACACACCTGTCCTCATTGCATGCTATGGTAGTAAGGAGCAGGCTATTCCCCAAAGGGAGTTATTTGTTGCCATTGTGTCTGACACAGTGGGAAAACATTCTCAAGTCCTTCAACTCCATGTAAACAGCAGACTTTAAAGAATAAGCTCATTACAAATACCATTAGGACACAAAGATCTATTACCAGGTACAGTAACTGCTCTGATACTATTGATGTTCCAGCATTGACCTTCTGCATGCAATATATTTCACTCAGTTTGACAAGAAAAAATTCTGCTAACATGATGCAAAAAAGATCATTAAATGAACCAGCACAGCTTTGTGGCATAAAGCTTTGTGCAAAGCCTTTATTGTTCTTTCTCTTACTAGCTGTAGGAAGGCAGATAAATTTTTAGTTCCTGCCTTCTTGCAGGGGACAAATGGTCTTTTAGAATGAACTGGATTGAAATTAGGAGTTAGGCCTAGTCTTGTTGCTTATAACTAGTACCAATTTTCTCTCAAAAATCCTCAGAAGGCAGCAGTGAAAACAACACGCTAGAGAAGAGAGGTACAGATTCCAGGAAAGAGACAGACCTCTTGTCAGAAGAGACCACAGAACAAGAGGAAACGCCTTCACTGGTTTCCATGGAATTTTGACCAGGTGCTTAAAAACCTGAAAGGGGACTTACCAAAGAACTGTTAGTTTCTCTTCTCCTGATCTTGCTGAAATTAGTGGCCTGTTGGTTATTAACACTTAAGAAAAAAAAATTTCTTCAAGGTTTTGGATTCACTTTCTGCCTCTCAGCACTGAAATGTGTTCAGACATTCGAAAACATTTTGAATAAAACATTTGAGGATCATGGAACTGAACTTCTTTTCATAATAATAAGTGTTTGTTCTTGTGCCTCTGTATTACTCTTAACACACGCTTTTAATAATGAGACTCAATTTGAAACAAACAAATGTTTTATGATTGTAACTTTCTTGTCTCATACCACAGACCCCAGTACTACCTAATTGGTTTTAAGATATCCTCTACCACTATTCCCAGAAGGGGCAGGGCTGAATTTACCTCCAAATACTGACTGAGCAAACGCAGAACTTGATCTACAGCACTGAAGATGTTCCGCCAGTCAAAGTCCACCATTCCCTTCTCCCGGCTCCTTGAAGATCCATTGTGGAGAAAGTTGATGATATGTTCTGCGGTGAAGCCTTCAGCACCCATCTGGCTGTTCAGGAAGTCCCTCACTGTAGGATGCTTCAGAGAGTCCTGAAGAAACATATCATGACAGCTTTGTTACAATGATTGTGTTTCCATGCCCTCTTTAGCTAGGAAGGTTTCCATTTCCATAACTCTTCTAGCACATGAACAAGGACAAAAGAGTAGCTAAGGAATCAGTTTTACAAATGAGTATTTGCATAACTGGATGTGCCATCTGAAGAATGGATGAAAAGAAATTTTTCCTTGACTATGTATTGCATTGTTTCCTTGTAAGCAAGAGGATAAATGTTATAAATGTCTATTTCAACACAGAAAAATGAGAAAACCGTAAGTTTTTTCTAGTATGAACTGCTTTATAAATTTTAACTACAGACAGTAATTGCAGCTAATCAAAGTCAAATATAAATGATGCAGAAATAAGCAATTTCCCAAAATAGATTTCTGTTTGGCCCAGAAAAAGTATATTCCTACTGCCACCTTTGCCTACACAGAATGCCAGGAAATCAAGTTGTCTGTTCCTGAAAGACATTTTGGAGAGGCGGGGAAGCAGCAATTGCTGCCTTTACTAAGAAGTCATTAGCCAGATTCCTGACTGCCCAGATCTGAGGTTTTGCCACAGGGATGCTGTAACGCCTCTATGACTTGCCTTCAAACCAAGCCCAGCAGCCAAGCCAACAGCCTTAAAGGCCACGGTTTCCTTGCTGCAAAGGCTGTGCTTCTGGCCAAACTTTTGAAATTAATTGTCTTGTCTGTTAATAAAAATAAAAGATGGTGAAAGGCTGCTCTTTCTGAAGATCTTTGATAAGTTATAACCTACACGGATCATATTCATTTGCAGGCTGTTTTGAAAGAAGGACCACAGCTGAGGTCCTACTTCCTCCCAAGCTTTGGTCAACAGTCGGAGGCGTTTAAGTTCCTCAAAAGTGGAGTTTGCCTGATGAAAAAAACAGCAGAAAAGAGTGTTAGAATCTAAGGAGATAGACAGAATTTACGATCCATCCAGGATTCGGTGACAGAGGAGCCCCTAACATAGAAAGCTGTAGTTTTTACCTTCAAAACTTAATCAACTTGTTCAAATAGCAGAAATTCTAATAACCATCAGAAAAAGCATCTGTAAAATCCAACCAGAATCAAAGTCACTTAGGATAAAATTCTGCCATATATGTAATGGAAGAAATAAGTGCACATTAATTCTAGTTAACTTCAATTACTTTAAATACTCAGATTTTTGGTAGAATTCTTTATTATTTTTCCCCTTGACTATTTCTGTCCATTAAGAACTAAAAAGAAAGACGATGATGTGGGTAGATGAACGAATGGAAGGCACCCGAAAAAGACAGATAATCCCATAGCTAAGATATTAAGACCTGAAATGCTGAGCTGCTGTAAATCTGATGTTTTCCTGTGTGAACTATGAGCAGCAGTTCTACGCCTTGTACAGATGTCTACAGTAGTGAATTACTGGTTACAAGGTGGCCAAAACCTGGGTCATATGCAATGTTGATTTAACTGCTCAGATTAATTACACTCAACTTCAAGCATTTCGCTGAAGAGTCCAGGCTCCATCCTATTTTAATGATGTGAAAATACTTTATGATTTCAACAGATATAATACTAAACCATGATGTTACTACTGGTTTGCAATATCTCAGTGTTAGGTCTCAATAAGTTTCACAGTTGCCCCAGTTAAATATTTACTGGCACAGAGCTGCTCATGTTCCTACCTCTGTAAAATAAATATAAATATTACTATATTTACCAGTGTAAATGTGGAATCATGCCAACAAAAAGCTGCTTGAGCGAGCTGGAAAAACCATGTAGCATGAACCAAGTTGGGATGAATCAGTGAAGACCTGTCTCCTGTCTTTTAAGCAGAGTACCTGTTATTCCTCTGAGGACCATCAGAACAAATGGAGTTTTGAGAAGAAAATCTGATTAGGCTGAGGTAATTGGGTCACTGTTTTTCAAAAGATGTTTCTTGGGATGTAACCTCTTAGAAATACACATTTTTGTATTTCAGAACTTCTTACATTTTTTACGATTTCCCGTGCAGAAGGTGAATCAGGAGCAAAGAGAATTTTTCCCATCAGTAGGGGCTTCACAGCACTCCAGGCTATTTTGGTTAAAGGGTTTGATTCCAAGTTCTGGATCAATTCATTGCAAAAGGGTGCTAAAGACAGAAAGAAAGACAGTCTTTATGTAACCCTACTCAAATCCTATCATATGTAACATCCTGCAGGGCTTTTTACTAGCAGTACAGACAGTTTGAACCTGAATGAGTTAAAGCACATTCTGCAGTGCAGAAGTACAACGTCTGAAAGGATAGAAAAGACTATTAAGTAGATACTGAATTTGTAAAGTACACACTATGGAAATTGGAAAAGCAAACGTAAATAACCATGTGAAAGTTGCTGTTATTTACATGGTATTTCAAATGGAAGGAAATGAGGGCTTAGATGTTGAACTCCAGAACAGCTCAGAACTGTTACTACAATAATCTAAAATTAAACCTTTTAATGTAAATATTTTTATCTTACTCCTACACTATGAAGTAATTAGTTTACTCGGATAGCATTCAATTAATTAGTTTCCTCACTGAAGAGGTGGAGTACTGGGCCTTTTCCAGGCCTTTGGAAGGCTCAGACATAAGTAGAGCCAAGTATCAACACAAACAGTGAAGGGTAGGAGTCTCTCAGAGCAAACTGCTCATCTGTACTTCGTAACCATGCAACCATATCTATCACAGCAGAAGGGACACAGAGCTACCAGCTATAACACGGGTGGTAGTACAGAAAAAACTGCTGGGGAGCTCAGTGTCAAGAAAAACTAAACAGCAAACAGAACAGGACGTAAAAAAAAGATAAAATAACAAATGGTAAAAAAGAAAAAATTGTTTCCTCTTTGCATTCTCTGCTATTAAAATAAGAAAGAGTGAGGAAATAAAAACAAGAAGAATTGTTAAACTGCAGTATTTTCTATGTAAAATGTAAACATGCCATAGAACATTACTGCTACAAAATATATGTATTTTTATGCAGGAAGATAATAGTCACCACGTATCAAATTGAATTTTATTTGAAAGGAGAGATTTTTAAATTCCTGTACCCTAGGTCATCAAACAAGCTAAAAGAAAAAATAGAGTTTAGAAAAATACTTTGGAGAAAAGTAACTCCAGAATGCCTCACTGTCTTTTCCTGAACCTTCTTCAGGGGCATCTTGTTCTTCCTGATACCGGTAGCATATAATAGAAGATAAAAAAGAGGGGCTGTCTTAATTATGATCATGCATGTGTTTATGCCTCCATATTAAAAGCAAATGCGTATTTCTGTCAGTTGTCAATTCCTGGGCTTCTCTGCTTCCAGCTATTCAGTAAGTATGAAATAAAATCATTTCACCTGTCTCTAATTTCCTAAATCAACTGTTTCGAAATGTTATTTTATAAAAGCAACATTCTATGCTAGTATTTGAACATAAGGTGCACCTGACGAGAGACTCTTAATGGTTTGGTGGGAAAACTTACTGGTTGTATTATCATAAAGATAGCTAGATTTCTTCCTTGTTGAGTCAATCCCCAGGAAAGCTTTGTAGTTGTTATCTTCATACCAGTTGAAGGAAAGCACTCTGGATCCACCTCCTTCTGGGTAGCCACAGAAAAGATCCGACAGGGAACTCACCAAGTGGCCTAAGGATTCTGGCCTTCCATCTTGTAGAAATGGTTGTAGAACCATCAAAAGGTCCTGAACACTCGGCTTCCTGGCTAGCTGCAGTAAGACAAGACTTGGTTAATTGCAGCCCCCAAAGCAGGTAAATGTCTGGTGTGGTCATAGTTGTGCCCAGATGATAAAGCAAGAACGCAGTCAGAACACCATCCTTTTATCTCTTCTGCCCCGGTCACAGGCACCATTTTCAGTTCTTGTTCTTTCATATCTTTTCTGAAGAAAAGGATACACTTCATAATTACCAATGCTTATGTCCACATTTATTTTGTAATGAGAAAAGAATGAATTTTAATGGAATCATCTCTTTCCCAACAAGTCTATTTTCTTTCTGGTAAAGCAGGTAACGGGAACATAAAAACAACAAAGGAAAACAAGGACTATGACCTATGCAGAAAAGTGATGTAGTCTGCTATTAGACTACTTACCTTTTGCACTGCTTGGGAGACATTAGACAGCACCCTCCCCCAGGCCTTCAGGTCAGCACCTGGTGAGTTTCTGTCCAACACAGTGGGAAGCTGTGGATACACAAGAAATAGAGACGAGTTTCTACATGACAACTGCTATAACAATGAGAAGAAAATCCAAATGGCATCACTGTAGCTCAAGTACTTTGAGTTATTTGGAACAATATCTTATAAGCCTGTCTTATGGGGCCACAAATCCAGTACCCATGTGCAGACTCACACAGTAGCCTGTGTAAACGTTCTTTCTCATAGACGGCTGAAACAAACACAGGCCACTTAAAATATATCTTGGGATTTGTTCTGCTCACCTAAGCCCACCATGCCAAAAGGTGCAAAAATGGAGGAGGAATGCAGGAACTGGGACATTTGAGAAGCTGCTTCTCACAGAGGCTATTCTTCCAGTGAGGTATACAGACTTTTGGTAACTTCCAAATTTAGCAAAGGTTTGATACAGAAGCCTCCATTTACTATGGAGGTAAATAATTTTTAGTACTTCCTACTTCAGAGATTTCCTGATTTTGGAGACAGTCTGGCCCTCACTGTCCGTCAAATCTGACAGAAACCATTATTTCCCAGGCTCCTGCAGACTGACCAAACTGCCTTTTTGGCAGAAGTTAACATTTCATTTATCAGGGACTTAAAAGAAACAGGTGACACCATGGTGTGCTGTCACATACCACTTTGTTTGCAGCACTGCATCCTTCTTTGTCAGCTGTCTAAAGAATCACATATACATTTGGAGCTGGCAGTCTTGAGGCTTTCTCAGGCATTTCTTCTGCTATTACAACAAAATATAAAGCTGGACTTATAGACAGCTAGGCTGTGATGTTTATGAGATAAGCCCCTAAAAAGCCTTCTCCAAAAACACCTATACACCCTGCTGATTGCCTGCCATTCCCTTCAGGCAGTAGGTGGTTAAGAAAGCAGAAGACAACTGCACTGTGTGGGTACCTGTGGGGAGTCACAATGGCAAGAGTTTTTATGGAAACCTCATGCTAGCGTGTTCTGATCTCTCACTTGCAGTTCAGGCAGGACGAACACACACAGGTCTTCAAAATGCACTTTTCCTTGTCCCCTAAGGGGAACCAGTCTGTGCAAAGATTATACAGGGCTCTTGGAGCACCTGCCTGAACCTGGCCTTTTTGAAACTCTGAGGAACAGGAATTGTAAACCTGTAAAAAACTGGGCAGTACCTTATGAATATTCACATCAAGTCCTTAAATGCTGAAAATCTATCTTAGAAATACTGTAACATTAATTCTCTGCTACTTCCAGCAAGCATAAGATATATGAAAACATAAGACAATGTATTTTTAGAAATGAAAAATAGCAGCTTTCAGAAGCTGACCACAAATTCTTATCAGGATTGGTAAAATCACATGGGCACAATGACTGACTATCAGTGCTACAGTAATCAAGCTGAGTTTTGCTGGTGTGTCAATTAAAGCTTCTGGCATCCTCTGTTCCTAGTCCTGGGCAACTCAGAGCTGAAATACACGTTAAATTAATCATGATGCTACACTGCTGTGGCAGAAAAGTCCAATCAATACTTCCCATGCAACTTTAGGAGTTTTTCATATATCCTGCCTGCTCTTATAAAGCAAACTTTATAGTGATGGTTTCATAACCTTAAATTACAAGGTGAAAAACAGAAAATTAAATTGAGTGTTGAAAAAATGCGAAGCATGATCATAGAGAAAACAAACATGAAAGATACATACACAGTGATAGACTCCAAGTTTGCTATTATAGAGAAAGAGACCTTGGAGTCTTTATGAACCGTTCTCTGAAAGCACCGCCTCAATGTGCAGGATACAAATGAAATACTAGAAACATATGCCATTTTATATACATATGTATTTGATATAATTTGTATTTTATTATATATTTTAAAGTAATAGTATTAACCAATGTTTATACATATATATAAAGTGGCATACTATCTCCATACTAAACCAAGATTGTAGATGTGGTTAATTTATAGCAATGTCACAGTAGAAACAAGAAGACAAAGAAGGGCAATGAAAATGAACAGAAGTAAGGAAAAGCTTTTATAGAAAGAGTGATGGAAGCCAGTACAACTTCCTAATCATTTTGTTTTGAGTTTTTTTAAAAACAGCTCACATGGCTGTGCCAACTCAAGCTGCATCATGACTTTGACCACAGCATAAAATTCTGTCATGCTGGAGGGAGCAAAGACAGAATAGGCTGTGTTGGGTATTTTCAGAATCCTCAGCAAGGTCCCTGTATGTTTTGCCACACACTGTTTTGCTACACAGACTGGAAAGACCAGATAATATTTCAACACATACTTTGATTTAAAAACTGCATTTGAATCTCTTAGCTCTGCTGTACTTTCAGTTGCATCTGTTTCATCCCAAAACATACTCAGAACTGTCTAGTGTCCTGCTGATGGTAGGTTAACAATCACACATCCATAACCTTACATTTGCAGGGGTAAATCTACTAAGACCACTTGGAGAACTGGTGAAGTATTACCAAAAAAATTCTTGAAGGGCAATGAAATACAAGCCAAAACAAAAATGACAAGGCAGGATAATTGTGTTGATACTTACCAGCCGAAATAGCTTAAAGAAATCAACGTTTGCATACAAGGCATCTTCTACTCTTTGTAGACTGTCCTGGGACAGGGCACACATGGCCTTGTGTACAGAAGGGAGACCTTTTCGGCTGCTGAAGATAATAAAGCGGTCCAGGAGCATCTC
Source organism: Oreocharis arfaki (assembly GCA_013398015.1). Classification (NCBI taxonomy): domain Eukaryota; kingdom Metazoa; phylum Chordata; class Aves; order Passeriformes; family Paramythiidae; genus Oreocharis; species Oreocharis arfaki. The sequence goes on from VZRR01013054.1 coordinate 475,884, forward strand.
ACTGCAAGCAATGTCCTTCAGAGTCAAGTTAGGGACACCATAGGCAAACTGCAACCAAAACCAATGATTCACTTACTGTTAGGAAACTTTCATACTGCTCAGGAACAACAGTGTAAATCCCATGTAAATCTACTGATTTCTATAGAGTTATTCTGCATTTACATTTGTTTAACTATAAACTAATGTGTTCCCGTTGGTCAAACATTAAAGATAAAAATTTGGGCTATTTTTATTCTGTGTTTATATTAGAAGTGGTAACCAGTAGATGTGTGTGTTTAATGTAAAATGGCTTTGTAAATCCTGGCTGTATGGCTGTGCAGAGTGACAGTGAATAATGGCTGTGGGAAGCATAGAATACATGGCAATATAATGAAAAGTAGCACTGGAAATTGCTCACAATCTAATATTCTCATCCTCTGTCCATGTCCTTTCACAGCATAAATTTCAGGAAAACAGCTCAGAACACTGGGATGACTGTAAATGCCTACTGTGTTTGAGATGAACACAGACTTTCAGACAAGAACTATGCACTGACATAATATCATTAGACTAAGTGAATTTAATAAGCTGCACAATAAATTGTCAAAAGCTACCCAGAAAATAGTTTACTTTAGAAAAATAATCTACTGAGCATTCCAGTCTTTAAGACATATGGATCAAAAAAACACACCACACCTTTACCAGGTCAGACACAGGTGCATATTTATTCCTTATCTAAGCAAATTAAGAAATTCATAATTATCAAAATTTTATATGTGCAAATCCCCTATAGTCAGCAGCTAAGACCTGCTTGGTGGTGCCTCTAAAGAAAATATTTGAAAACACAGAGGAATGAGAAAAAAATTAATTGAGTTACTTCGGAGAGTAGATTCAAACTAGACTGAGGAGTTATTCATTAATTGCTTCATCTGTCAGAAGCTATCAACCAAAGTGCAAGCGTGGCTATGGAAAGTCAGCATCCAAAATACCAAAGGCAGAGGTAGAGAGGTCTAGAACAACATTGTTTTGTGTCTGCCATGACTGCCCTGAGTTTCAGTTCGTGGAGCTGCAGTTGACAAAAAAAGAAAGGCGTCTGAATTACACACAGATTGTGTTTTGGAATTATGATGCAAAAAAGGGATGTGAATTTCTAGAAGTACCGGAGAGGCACTATCAGCACTAGAGCTGTACTTACATAAAGGCACTGTTAACACAAGTTAGACAGTGTGGAGAGAGGCAGAATGCAAAATAAGGAATTCAATTGACAGATCCAGTCTGTCCTGCAAAAAACCTCCAAAACCACACATCCCCACCCTCCCTCAAATTGGAACATTCTAATTGGAATTAAGTTAGTTTATGACAGTGAAATAATTTGCTTTTTTGCTCAGTCACTTATGTCCTGGGGATGCGTGTGATGAGAACAGCATTTTTAACCATATACACCTCATTTGGCATGGTCCTCATCAGGCAGTGTCAACTGCAATGAAGCTGGGCTGCACGGGGAGGCAGCCTGGGAACCTTGCTCTGACTTGTGAAATGAGGAAATGGTGACATTTACATCACTGAGAAGGGTAAACACAGAAAAAAAAAAAAGTTGTTATTTACAAACTATAAATGCATTTCAATAATGTTCATGAACAGATGGGATTAGAAAAACATCAAACCTCCGCCCTTCCAATTTTTCCGGTAGGGTGTGCTGCTGCCAATCTTTCCTGAACTTCTTATTGTGTTTTAACATCAGTTTCTTATCTTTATCTTAGAATGACTCAAAAAAGCAGGCCCTCGGAGGGAAACTTCAATACTTTTTTTTTTTTAATCAATGTGTCACTGTTTGGCCAAAGCTGGCAAGATGAAGTCCAAATTATTTTTTCAGCTAGTTGGCTGTTTGATCAGGTTTAGCTTTCAGCTCTGTGTGTCATTTCCTGACTCCCAGGCGGCTCAGACCTAGATCTCCAGCCAGCTGTTGGCAACAGCCAGGCTTTTGTAAACAAGCTGCTTTCAGGTTGATCAGCTCCGTGCCATCAGAGGCAGGGGGAAGGGGTGTACAGAAATATGCAGGCAAACAGAGGGCAGAGCAGCATGAAGAACTACAGATGAACTATCACAGCTGAGGATTAAGACAACCATAGATCTAGGGTCTAGTCATGGCTCTGAAGCTTCCACCTCATCCATGCATAAGTCCAGCCCAAGCAACTTGGTTATCAAGAAGGGCTAATGGAATAGAGCAATTTATCTCCCACAGAAAATGAAGTGTTCAATTCCCACTGAAAATAATTATCTTGTTGTGTCTTTAAAATTATTAGATTGGTTTTTCTGCATCATTTTCACCTGAAAGAAGTATCCACAGCACTCTCTTTCCTCATAGCTGTAAATCAGCTCTGGTGAGATGATCTTGTATCCCTGTAATTACTGCTAACAAGAAAAATGCATAGAGGGCAGCAAAAGTGGTATTTAACACCAGATCTCCTGCAGCTTCCTCTAACCAAAGCTCAATTTCTTTCATTTCCAGCATACAAAGAACTACATCTCTTTCTACGTCAGCACAGAAAATACAGCAGAAAGACTCCACATTCCAGCAGGTTTCAATCATACTTTTGGTGATGGTGTTGACAACTTCAGTCCTGCATACACTGGCAAGCAGAATTTTTAACAGCAGATTAATGAATGCCACTGGGGAGCTCATAGTCTAACACAGCAGCACTCAGCTGTCCTGACACAGCAGATCTCTGGTGTAAAAGAGGTTAGGGATGACTAGAGAAAGAGAAACCCAGCAGGATATTTGTATATATTCTCCTTGTCACAAGCAGCAAGGAAGCAAATTTTCAACGTCTCAGCTGACATGGGAGTGTGAAAATACGTAGGATGTATCAATTGACACTGGCTTTGGTATGATCTTGTGGTACTGCCTCATGATAAAGTGAGGAGAGTGGAGGGCTTCCCCAGGTACCAATCAAGAATACAGCAGGTAAGTAATTTGGCTACTGGTCACACCAGCATGAACCTGTGATGCAGAAGAGGAACTGCATGAAAGGTCAAGAATGCCCTCCCTCTTTCTGCCCACACACAGTTTCAGTATTTGCATTTTATGTGGCAGTGAAACAGAGGAATTGTGTCCTTCAGCCTCAGTTATTCACTTGCTTCCACCCACACACTAATGCAGTGTAGAAATCGTTCCAGAATTCCAATTCAGCAACATTCATTCATTAATACAGCATTCCTCACAGAGCTCCCAGCCACCAGTACGTGCAGAAGCAGAGACAGCCTGGACTTGGTCAAACATAGTTCCCTGCTTAGCTACTTCAGGAGGGATTTGACCTGTACTTTTCACTCTGAATTTTCTGAGCAGATCTATTATTCAATCAGAATCTAAGAGAGTGAGTCTGCTTCTCCACTTCCACCTATTCATGTGAGATAACACCAAAAAGCCAACATGCTGACAGTAGGGCAGAGAATTTAAATTATAAATTAAGAACCTCCAACAGTTCTCCTCTCATCAGGACTATTATCTCAAAAGGATGCACAGCTGCATTATGCTTTTAAGTCATGTGTTCAGTCACGGGGATGGATGCACAGCTTGCCAGTACTGTTTCTTGATGCTTCTCATTATTTGGGTGCAACAACAGCACTTTGATGTTTATTTAATAATTTATTAATATTTAATGCATATTCAAAATGTTTTTTAAAGACAAATCAAACATCTCTTCCTCCAGATTCACAAAAAACAAAGGGAGAAATTGTACAAACAACCCATAATGCATCAGTTATTCTGGGCCCAAGGCCTTCACTGAGGCTACTTTGCACAGAAAACTCAGGAGATCCTTTCCTCACAGGTAATGACTCAGTAACTGTTAAATTCTACCGACCTGTTCAGGGCGCACTTGAGCATTAATGAGCTGGTAAACAACAAAATCTGTGAGGCCAACATTTTCTAGCAAGAAGGAAGTGAGGGTCTCCCCATCTTTCAAAATATCTAGAATTCGTATTCCTCTTCCTGGATGAAAAAAAATGAATGCACAGATCAGTGAGATACCAAACAAAGGAAGTTAAAGAACAACTCATATCCTGGCTTAAACCTGCAGAAAAATGTGCTTTGGCTCTTATACCTAGTCGCGACTAACTGGGGCTAAAATTATTTTTGCAATTCAAAGTCATTTTAATCCTTTGTTGGGAAATGATAATCAGAAAATGCTGAGTCTTCTGACTCTGCATATCTGATCTCTCAAAGATGTTTCAGACTAGGGCTACATCAATGGACACATTGAAAGCAGCACTGACTGCATTTGAAAGTGCCTGCCTTCCTCTGATATAATGCTTTATTTTGAATGCTCAGATTCAAGTATGCTACTGTTCTTAGTGTCCTTTCTTCTGGGCCTTGTGTAAATAACTTTAGTCAACCCTTTACATTTACACTACTTTATCACTCACTGTCAATCAATTTTAGTTAGTTAACCTTATTCTCTAGCATAGCAAAAGTGACCCTTGAAAATCTTCCATTAGAAAAAAATCAATTTCTTTGGAGAAGCATAAAGTGTAGCTTATGCTTCATATTAAACTAGATTAACAACTGCTCTTCAGGCAAACCAGTGAGGCCACCCACTGTTAAATCAGACACATGTAAGAGGCCACTGAATTTCCCTAATACTGTCTGTAACAATACTCAAAATACCGCTGCTCCTAAAGTCAAACAGTTCAAATATTTTTTAACTTGTCTCTGTTACAAATCTTATCAATGAGAACTCTGCCTCATGGAACAAGAGAAAGCTTGGAAACTTAATGCTTATGTACATAGAATACTTATTAGAACTTCATTAAATTATACCTTTATTAAAGGTACCTCACACAGCATCAACAGACTTTGGTAAAGAATGCCTGAAAAGCTCTAATTCTTCTAGTTTTTAGAACAGGCAATTGAAACTGACAGGAGCAGTGTGTATCCTATTGACATAGGGAATGTAACTTTAGACATTTCTAATAAACATGCATTCCATTCTGTGAGCTGAGTCTTATCAGAGTTTGCAAACTAACTTCCACAGTTCCATCTACACTAAGCATATTCTGGCCTAAGGCTGTAGGGCCTGAGGACTTCTTCAATTGTTCCTCCACATACTTATTCAAGCAGTAAACACTGAAAATAACAGCAGGAGTCTGTCCCTCATACTCTCACTGATGCCCTTCCTGGCATCCAGGCAGTGTGGAGGAAAAAGCAGACCACAAGGACATATCTCATCAAAAGTGTCTGTGCTAGGGGAGACTGGGACAAGGAAGGAAAACTCAAGAGGTAGATCTGATTTCAGGAATCAGCAGAAGGTGCAGTCACAACTCTGACACTGGCAAATTTTTCCTTGCTCAACTTTGCAGCTGTTCTATTAAGATTGTTACTTACAAGCAATAGTAATAAGCTATAAACACAGACAACTTAAACAGCCAATCTTGCTTTTTCTGTATGAAGAAAGATGGTAATTCGTATTTTATTAGCTAAGCTTCAGAACTGACTTTTTGTTTTATATAATAGGAAAATCCAAACTTCTATTTTTTCAGAAGTAAAACACATTTTAAACCCCCACAGATCCTTGAAGGAATATTAACTTTATATTTTACAGGACTGGGGGGAATGTACTCTATTTTTCATGAGTAAAGTTGATATGGGATGCAACGGCAACTTCCTAAACCATGGCGTGTGGTCCCTTAGCAATACATAGCAAACCCATGGCACGACATGCTTTTCCTCGCCTCTAAATAGTCAGGTTTGATTTCTATGGCTGGGTACAAACAACTGCTCAGATTATACTTGAGTTCTTGTTGTTTACATTCTGGGGTGTTTGGTTATCTCACTGTTATTTACAATTAGATAATCCCTTTTTTACTTCTAGGTATAAACCTCTGATAAGATAGTGGAGCATGTGTATCAGATGGTTTGTACACATCTTATCAAAAATATGGAGAGTGACTATTTAATTTTAATAAGGATACTATTCCTGTGACAAAGGATTTGTGAATGGGACAGATCAATTCACAAAGCCAGACCATTTTCATACCTTTACTTTTAGGAGTAGCTTTTCAAATTCCGTACTTCAAGTCCAAAAACTTTATTATTATTCCATTCCCTATTTTCCCCAGGACTGTGTTTTGAGTTTGGCAGGTTGTTTCAAATAAAAGTTAATGCAATGAATTTGCAATTTGCAATCCTGTTTAGAAGTGTTCAGTGCTTTCTCTTTCGAAAAAGATTATGAAGAGTTTCCTTCTTCACTGTTCCAAACCTGTTTTAGCTAACAGTGTGACAAAGTTCCTCTAAGCACTTCTCTGGGTTATGCTGCTGGCATATACTCAGACATGTTCCTAATTTTCCATTTCTTCTGCATCTTCCAGTGACACTTTCTCACTGTTTCTGCTTTTACTGCAATAACAGTTAATAAAATTTCTTCAGCCACATTTTACTTTGTGTGGTGAGATATCCATTATCTTTTTGTGTTTCGAGTTTTGTCTACAGTTATTTAGGGAAGGTGGTTGTAGAAGGGAGCTGACTGCCTCTCTTTTCTCTTAAATGACAGGTGTTTGTCACTGAACAGATTTTAACTTACCCTAACAGTAAGCACAGTAACAGCTACCTGTGAAATACATTGTAATGTTGCCAGCCTAAAAAGTAACTACTATCCAGCTCTCAGAAGGAAAAACTAAATAGTCTAAAGGATATAGACATAACAATTACCTGCAATTCTTTCAGGATTAGTTCTCATTGTTTCCATAAACTGAGTCATAATGATCAGTTCTTCCCAGATTCTTCCAAGGTCATGGATTTCAGGGGCTTCCAGTAAAAGCTCCTGAGCATCTTTATATACCCTTGCAAGGCTGAAAGGAGAAATAATGAAGAAACAACAATTTAAGAGTGATGACTCTTGAGAACCTTCTGAGTCAACCAAAAAAACAAACAAGCAAAAAAACCTAAAAAAAGAAAAAAAAAATTTAAAATGGACAGAAAGAGCAAAGTCGAATCTCTCTGTATTAGGGATGAGGGGAAAAAAGTTGGTTTTCCTCAGTTTCAGGTAATCTGGGATTCAGTTAGATTTGAAAGTCCACGGAAGGTTTAAGAGGGCTACTGGTGTTGCAGAAAGTTGGCCATTCACACATTTTCTTCATTGGCCGTGCTGGTCTTGCGGGGGAGACAGGACCTTCCCCAGACGGCACGCGTCTCACAGTTATGGTGCAAATCTGCCCTGGTTTTAGCCCAGGCCCAGCTCCAGCAGTTGAATGCTGCACTCTGGGCACATGCAGCCCTGCTCAGCCTAGCAAGTGAGATGGAATCATTCACAAACAGAAACATCCTTCCCCTGTCACATCAGTCCCCTTCAATTTTTTAGGTGCCTTCAGAATATTTCTTCAAGGAGCAGCAGGAAAACACAAGTTACAAATGGTCACAGGCAGCTGTTCAGCTACTGGTTCTGCCTTAGAACATGCAGATCAAGCAAGGATGCAATCGGTTCCTGTATTTACGAACAAGCATAAAATATTCCTATTATGAGGTAAGGCCATTACACTTTTTCAACAGTATTATGTTTTTCCATGCATGCAACAGTATATCTCAGTCCACATGACTCATTTTAGCTTACAGGAAACAACAAACAGGAAAGACCAAATTCTTTCAGAAAACACAATGTATTTACTTCTGCTGTAATGCACTGAATTGACTGGGACTGACAAAGTAACAGTTTGTTCCGTAACAAACAACCTAGAAAATCCAGAATGTATAGAAAACAGAACCCTCTAGCTTCACTGTGTGTTTGACTGTACCCCACCAAAAATGTTCAGCTGACTATTTTAAATCCTGTTCACTAGGAACAAGATGTCAAATGGTAAGTTAAGTCCAAGTTACAGACGTCCATATAACAGGAGCTTCAATGGCCTTCACATTATTAGCTCATGAATTAATGAATTAATCATTGGATACTCCAAAATGGACTTTTCAAAGGGAGATTTGGAGCATTTTTTTAATAAGGCTGACAGGGTCTTTTTTTCACTCTAAGGGTCCTTGTCTGCTATACTTTCTTTCATGACTCAGCTGTAACAAACAATGCAATAAAACACTCCTACAGCACTTTTTAAGTAATAGTCTGGAAATCTCCCATCCTCCTATTTTGCAAACAAGTTTAGTATCTGAAGGTTATGTGCTGATTAAAGTCTCACAAGCATATAGCCAAAACAGGTGCTACCTAAGAAGTGGCTGTTCTTAGTTGCTGCTACTTCATAAGAGCTCTCATTCAGAAGGAACAACTCTAGTGATGAGTAAAGAAGGCTTAGGGGTTCCATGCTCTTTTATCAAAAAGGTTTGTCCCAAGACATTGAGTAATCAGTCAACACTAGAAAGCATGGATTTTATAACATGTGTTCCCTAGAGACTAGTACTGAAGTCTCTCTTTAAAAGGCTCAAAACTATCATTGTGAGCTCTGTTTCAACTTTGCCAACCATTGTTAGCACGAAACCAAAGTGCTAGAACTTAAGATTTTTGACTTCCACTGTTTGCACACTGGTGTACTAATATCTTCTCTTTTCATTCACACCACAGAACAATTCTTTAAAATATTCCTGGTGCAGTGAGGGACCTTTCTAAGCAAGGTGAGGATACCCCATCATTTCTCCTTGCAGCATTCATGTTCATGAACACCCAACAGGTGCTAAGAGCAACAGGTGCTAAGGCCTGTATTGCTGCAACCCAGTCTCGCACATACAGCTCTGCTTACATGGAATTTTTGTAGTTGGACACTACACCTGGACCCTCTCCGGGGGTTGTGCTGTGGAAACAGGGATTGTTCATGTTGCAGAAGATGCCGTGTATCCATGGCAGTGCTCCTGCTGATGGCATTGCCTTGTTTGGGAAGTGACCTAGAGTATCGAAACACAAAATACAAGTTGTTAGATGTCTTTTCTAATGCAGCCTTTGTGAATATAAATAGCAATATAAGTCGGCTCTCTACAGAAGGAATATGATAGGAATCATAAAGGTTTATCTTTTACTGAGAAAAAAGAAGTCACCAATATAAGCAATATGGCTATTTTCACCAGAAATGAATTCTGAGTAATGTGGGGGGTTTTTAAAATAGGTAGTGAGGTAGTACTTTCTCAGTAACAGAATTACAGAAATCTGAAACTTGACAGAACCTTGAGGGCTCAGGTAAGTCTGACCAGAAAGCATCTCACAGGAAAACTAGACATTTTTTTATCTCCTCACTGGTAATTCTTACAGTACATCCCTATAAATAACTAAGCTACTCAAACCAAATTCTGTTCCTTTGCCACTGGACAGTAACACTCCACAAACAGGTCCCAGTGCCTCTGTCTGAGAACACCTGGCCATTACCTACAAGTCAGATCATGATAACATCTTACACATTCTTACATTCATGTTGTCGATACAGTGGATTAGCTTTCCTCAGCCAGACAAGTGCCAGAAACAATGACAGAGGCCATACAAGCTCCACTAGAAAACGAAGCTGGAAAAAAGAAAAAAAAATTTAAAATAAATTTTACAAATAGATCACCACAGAGTCACTAGGTGGCTAAAGGGATGAGACCTCTTCTCACAGCAGAAGGGCCCAGTGCAGTATGTGCCCATGGCTATCCTTTGCCTATTTCACTATTTGAAAAGGACACCCAGAAGGGCAAGGATTTCATCAGAATGCCATGAAGCATCACCAGTAACTCAGTGCTCAGTGGCTTTTCCACCTCTTCTAAAGAAATATCTAAGCATCCTGACTGAGGTAAAAAGAGACAGCAGGTAGTGCTTGACTCTACAACAAGGATTAGATATAAGAGAAAAAAGGGTTTTTTTAATCCACACTTTAACACTGCTGGGCTCATTAGCAGGCTGCCAGTACACTATGCTTACCCAAAGGTAAAAGACTTCAGCATAAACTTTTCATTCTTTGACCTTTAGTTTCGCTTTTTTTTTCATCATTCATTTCAGTGTTACTAATTTCCTAATACCTGTAGAAATTTATGCATTAAGATCAAACACCTTATTCAATAACATAGAAGACCCCATCAAAAGCCATTTTATTGCCCAGATCTTTCAATACACTTAGAACAGTCACTGGCTCCTGTGTCATGACAGAAAATCAAGGGCACTGCTTCACCACAGAGCAACATCCTGCCTGCTTTTCAGTCTGTTTCCTCCACTCTTGTGTTTCAGTTTGTTTTACTGCCCCTGTGTGTTTTGGCAGAGATTTGAAACTAAAATCCTTTGATCCTGTGACACAGGCCTTGGGCTCTGAGGAACTGCAAAGGGATTTTTGTGTCCAGACACGTGGCACTTTTTTGCTCCTCCCTGTAGGAGCCAGCACAATTTACCTTCAGAACCGGGGTTGTAGCACATGCACAGGATGTGCAAGGACCCTCCTTGCTTCTGACCTTTGCTCCATCCTCCCCAGCCAGGTACCAAATACGTAGTAATAACACACATAGCAGCAGAGCCAAAACCAGGACGGGTTACACGTGAATGTTGTTTCGGGCAAAAGGCACTCCATAGCATAAGAACGTTTTGTTTGGAGCTGCCCTGTTTTTCCACTACAACTTTGTATAATAGCTTTAGTTAAGCACAACATATTCCTACAGCAAAAGGGTAGAAAGCTTTATACCAGGCAACAATTTGCTATTTCATATTTTTCATCTTAAGGGTTTCTTTTTTAAAACAGAACAATAACCAAAAAACCCACCCACCACCACCTAGGAAGCCATGCGTGCCTGATCCTTTTAAATCCAGACAAAATCTTACCAGCAGCAAAGGGCAGATTACACAATTATTAGAGAGGGAAACCTGACAGCTGTTGTGCACAGCTCAGAATACTGTGTTACAGACCCTTCCAGCTGGGTCCACAAGGTCTGATCAACATCCATTGCCATCCATTTGGCAGCCATGTGGGACAAGCGCTACACGCACATAAACTCAGAGGGGCAGGAACTGGTGAGACTCCTCGGCCCACCTTTGCTGCAGAGTTAATCTGCATTAACGCTCAGATGTAGATTCTTTCTTCATTCCCAGGAAATACAAAATCCGCAGACTTGAATTTGGTAATTCCTTTCTGTCTGAGTTAACTAGTTTGGAAAAGATTGAAGTCTCAAGCCCAAGGGAAGCCTTCCTTCAAGCTGGTGCACAATGTGTTGTGTGGTAAGGACGGACTAGGGCTGTCAGGCCTCTGATTCTTTCCTGTGGACCTTATCCAGAGGACACAAAGGTATCTCAGAATTCACTAGAAGTATCAGAAAGCAGCCCATAAGCCTGCAGAACCACAAGATAAATAGCCAGAAATCCCAGAAACATGCACAGAGAAATGTAATATCCAGACAGAGCCGTTACAGAGCAAGCACAGTGGTAAGACCATATAAATGTGACAAGCTTAAACTGGCTGCAGATCAGCTGTCAACTCTGCAACGAAGTCTTTCCTCTTGTGAATTAAATTAGACTAAATGATGAACTGGAGTAGAAGATTGCATATATCTCCATTTATGGTACTGCATGATAGTTAAAAAAAAACCAGTCTGATTTTCCCAAAACATATTTTATAGCTACCTTGGATAGTATGAATTTTTGTTTTGGCTACTTTGTTTCTCTGTGAGGACAAATAAGCAGGCAGGTTTATATTCTTACACAAGAAATTATTTTTAATGACTGCTATAAAATATTTTACTCTTCAGGGTGGAGAAAATATTTCTCAGTTGTAGATTAAACCACTGTGCTTACAAGCTAGGAATGGTCATCAGAGAAGAGGATCTCTAGCAACACCTGGAAACACCAATTATAATTTTTGAAAATTCCATAGGAAAAAGTAAACAAAAAGAGAAGACAATTCCTGAAAGCCAAGCTGGCACTTTGTGTCTCATATCTAAGCAGATTCTCACAAATAACACAGTATTTCATGTACTGAAAATGCTGAAGAATTCTACAAATCCACGTTTGTTAAAAATTAAAAACCAGTGGCTTCCACTTCTCTCAGTACGATCATTCGAAGATCAGAAAGACATTGTTTTTTTCTGAACTTGAGAACCAAACTACCACAGTTCCTTGACAAGCATTAACTGAAGTCCAGCTTCAAAAAGGAGTCCTTAACTCAAGTATGAATTGACAACTTTCATGCTGCAATAAATCATGAGCTGCAATGTTATACACATCAGCTCTTGGTAACAACATACATTGTGGGAGAAAGTCTTCTAGGAAGCTATGAAGGAAAGAACATTCAAATTGTCTATGAAGGAAATGACACAATCCTTTGATCCTGGAAATTTCAGCATGTGAGCCATTCCCATTGGCTAAAATCAGCCAATTTTAGGGTAAATATTTCAGCTCATCCTGTGGTTCAGTTTGACCCTATTAAACTGTTACTACGGCAAAATTGTTTGCATGACTGTTACAGTCTCACAGATGCTGTCATATACTTTAAAAATTATTTTTCATTTGAAACAGGTAGTCTGTATCTATAGGACCTCAGAGAAAATAAATGGAAACCAAGTAAAGGGGCTTCTTTTGCTGGGCAGAAGTAGTTGAAGTACATCAGATAATTAAGACCCTCATCTGAAGTTCTGTATCACTCTAAGAAAATTCAGCTGAAAGAAAAAATAAAAAGAGCAATGAAAATAAGGTGAATTAAGGTAAAAAGTAATAGGTAAGTTTGCTGTAAGACAAAATATCATAAGAGCTAAGAGGATTTGAAAATACTTTAAATACTTCCGGCTTTTGCTTTACTTATTTCATTCAGTCATACTAAAAAAGACAAAATCTGTGGGAACTGTAAGGTCCCAACTAGAATCATGTCTAAGAGCAGCTGAGTGTGAAGAGCAAATCTAAAATGAGGAATCAAACCTCTGTGAGCTGAATGGCATTCGTGATGTTTTCTAACAACAGATCTTTTTATGTGAAAATATATAAATATTACTAGCCACAACTCTTCCGGTACACAATATTATTTGTCAAAGAAAATCCCAACACAAGTATTCTATGTTTGGTCTGTAAAGAGCTGCTCTGCAAAGCAGACAAGATGCCAGACAACAGGCCTGTACAAAGATCACATGTGATTCTTTGGGGGACTTGGGAGTTTTACATGCTGATAAATGTACCAGTCACTTAATCCAGTGGAGTGCATGCTTCAACCCTGAAATTCAAAGACTAATACTTTACCTTTTGTCTTTTCCGAAGGATCCAGTTCTTCCAGAGTAGAAGTCTGACTTGCCTAAAGAAGCTCATTCTTCTGCATCAACACTTCTGGTTAACCTGTGGCAAAGGATGCATTGCCATTTCTCAGCTGACAGCACAAACAGACCTTAGAGCAAAATAAGAGCTTTCTGTTCTTATTTTAAGATTATGTTATCACAGAGATCAGTTCCTTTCATTGTCTGCACCATTTAATTTTGCACTTGATACACTATCATGCATGAAAAATCGTGAGTTTCCTTTGTTTGGAGGCTACTTCCTGTGACACATTTATCAGCACCAAAAAGCAGTAGAGAGGAAAAACATCTCTTTCGAATAAAAAAAGTCATTAACATTGAATCTGGCTATTAGCTTGGACTTGCATGTAACGAAGGCAGTTAACTGTTGCATCATTTATCACAGTACTGGGTTTTCAAACCCTTTTTTTCCAATAAAAGATGCATTTACTACTAGACATTAGTTTATATAAAATCGTTTAGTTATTACGATGCAATTAGGTTTAACATTCATATATGATAAAACATATTGATTAACAGAGTCTGATAAGGATTTTATAAAAGCAAATCCATTCTGTTGCCATTTCCTTAAAAAAATACAGGATCTCTTATTTTTATATTTTTAAATTCAGCAACTCCCATTACATTTTAGTAGAGATACCACATAATTTAAACCATTGTATGCTCTGTTTTTCAGGTTCATGACTCATTATAATCAGGTGGAATTTCTACCTTCAAAAGGAAAAAGGAAATTTGACATATAAAGCCAAATATCAGATACACAGACGTGTTAAAAAATAAACAAATCATTGAAATTTGCTACCTGTGTCAACTTTCTACTTTATTACTGCTTTATGGGATTTAAATGATTGAAGAGTAGTTTCTTCATGAATGATTAGTAACTGGGAGAGCATTAAAAAGGAAATGAAAGTCACATATTGGAAAGCACACTCTGATCATAAGAATGGTGAAGTAATAGAACTGATTTTATGGGAAGACTGGGGGGGCCTCCACTGCAGATTACTCAAACCTTTACAAAAAATTACACAGGTAAAACCACTCATGGATTAGATAATTTTTTTAAATCTCCTTTGTCACTATTCTTCTAGAATTTTGTTTCTGGAAATTATATTAATTGAAGGAGATTTTCTCCGATTTTAAGAGACGAGGTTTGGAAAACATGTCAGGATATTTTGGCCTAATGTGTCAACAAAGCAGTAGTGAAAAACATTAGATAAGAAACTTGATTGTTTCAGAAAATCATCTCAGGTCGACATTTTATGAACTGAAAAGGAATTTCAACCTCAAGGGAAGAGGTGGCCAGCACTAGGGAAGGGTTGGCATCAGCCATGACTAACCCTGGTAGAAAGGGATCCTAAAGAATGTGCAATCTCTTCTGAAACACCAGGCTTGAAAGTGATTGAAGCAGGGTATTTGAGGCCAAACTGTAAGAATTGGCTGTGCTGCTTACCGGGGACCAAATAATAAAGCAACAGTTCTGCATAAAGAATATTCATGCAAAACCAAACTTGAAGCATTTTCCATATTTTGCAGATCAACAGTTTTGTGCGGTTTTTAGTATCCCTCCATCATCTCTGCTTAAGTTACAGCGCAAGAAATAAGACTAGCAATAAAAAGCTACTGCTGTTGTGAGGAGAAAATGGACTAACACCTGATGGTTTGAAGAAACACACTTTTGGGGTGTGACGGCCTCCCACTTTGAGTTGCCAACAACAGGCAGCCAGACAGCTTTCTGACACTCTTGTGTAGCCCAGGGCTCTTGAACCTGTTGCTACTCAGAAGAATGAATCCTACAGCTGAACAAATGAGGAAGAGATAGTTTTGCACTCTGGCTCCTCTTGCCTTCCTTTAAACCCCAGATGGATGCTGCAATCTTTCTGCAACAGCTGTAAAAGGAAATCCAAGGCCATAAAATCTCTAGCCAGTGGCCCGGCCTCTCCTCTTCCTCCTGATGGTTCTCTACTGAGCCATCCATCATTAAGAGTTTCTGTCTCAATGAAAGATCCCACAGTACCACAGAGAGTTGTAGCTTATGTTTCTAAGTATCCTGCTATGTGTGACCTGCACCACTCTTGAATTAGTAGTAGCTGTACTACTTGCACCTAGAAAATTTGTTGTGCAAGGCCATAAATGAGATGATGACTGCAAGATAAAATGGCTGCTACCATTTGCTTTGAAAAATACAACTATTTTTCTGAGACTAAAAATATAAGTAGTAAAGAAGCTAAACCAAATAAACCTTGGTGTAAAAAAAAAGGGCAGTAAGTCAGGTTATACAGATTGTGCTTGCTATGTAATTTTTAAGTTTTTTTACATTGAACCTTGCTAGTTATATTTGTTGATAGTGACAGGGAGACATTGCTTATAAGAGAAGTAACTCAATGACAGACAACCTAATTAATATGAATAAAGGGACAAAAAGTGCTCTCCAAGAAAGTGACTACTAGATTGACTATCAAGGTTACCACTGTGCTACATGAGTCAGAATTTAAAAATATTTAAAAAAACTATTTCAGGTATGGCATTAATGCATGAAGTCCAATCAACATATAAAACTTTCTTAAAGTTTCTACATTGCTCACCAGACACACTTTAGGACCACCTCTAATTTTAGGATGAACAAGGATACACTTATATCTCCCCAGACTTGCTTGTTTATAAAACCCTCACTAGGAGCCAAAGGGAAAGAGCCTTGCTTTCCTAAATGGAACAGCTTCAGGGATGTGAGTCAACCTTACACTGCTTTGAAATCTAAATTAGGCAGGTGAATATGAGACAAAACAGTAGGAAAAGAACAACTTAAATAATGCAATCAGAAGACACCGGGCAGACAAACCTCAGAATCTGTAGCAGCACAGAATAAATAAAGAATAATCACTTTTCAATACTGAAATATCCTTTCCTGTCTGGGCATTACTCAGACACACTAACAGATTTGTGTGGTTAAGATTCAAGCTCTACTACTTTAAATAGAGCAAAACACTGTAATAAAACAGAAGAGTAGAACCATGATAAAGAATAGTACCTAGTAATAATGTATGGAGAACTCCACTTGGACTGAGAAGGTACATGAACTTCTGGAGTGATTAGTCATGTTGGAGATCTATCTTCACTCTTTAGAGGCAGCACCCTGCTCATGAAATCAGTGGTGGCTTGGGACTGCTGCAGTCAGAAAGAGCAGGGGCACTGAAAGAAATTCAGTTTCAAAAAAAGAAGTTTATTTACACAGATAACACTCTCCCAGAATCAGAAAAAGACCCCTAAGCTTACGAACTGAGTGAACACTGAATTCTCTATAGATTTTCATCCGTAAAGGGCATCTGAAACAGCAATGCAGCAAAACCTCCCACCAGTGCTCATGCTGGGCAACAACTCCGTGTAAGCACTCTCACAGCTTCCCTGTGATTGTTCTTCCAAGTAGAAGCTGAACAACAATCCAGCCTTCATTATTTAAAATAATTTTTTAAAGGATGTGGCATTGCTTGCCTGTTTCTTTCCCCTTCACAGGGCTTTGGGGACACCTCTGAGACTCCTCCACAAAAGTGCTTCACTGAATTGAACACTCTCTAGATTTCCCTCAGAGCCCACTGCAATCTCTGACAGAAGAGCACTGCACTCTGCACACTGCTTCTTTCCCAGCACCACTGCAGGGCCTTTGAGCCCCTGCACACTGGTGCCACCTAAACCACCCACTTTAACCTTGCTTCTGGCACAAAGGACAACAAAGCACAGGATCAGGCTGTCCCTATGTGCTGAAAGGTGAGCCAGCAGGGAAGATGACCAGCCTTGGCTGAATAGGGCACTTTCACTAGAAGTCTGGGAAAAATAGAGTTTATGACCTTTGGAAGAAGGGGAGCCAACTCAGGAAGAGTACAAGGACATTGTTAGGTCACGTAGAGAGAAAATTAGAATGGTGAAAGCTCAGCTAGAACTCAACTGGCCACTGCTGTGAAAAATAATAAAAAGTGTTTTTACGAAAGCATTAATAACAACAAGAGGGCCAAGGAAAATCTCGATCCTTTATTGCATGCAGAGGGAAACACTGCAACCAAGGATGAAGAAAAGGCCGTGGTACTTAATGTCTTCCTTGCCTCAGCCTTCAACATGAAGATTGGTTATCCTCAGGGCAACCCGTCCCTTGAGTTGGTAGACAGGGAATGGGAGCAGAACCACCCCCCACCACCTCACAATCCATCAGGAGGTAGTTAGTGACCTGCTGTGCCACTTGGACACTCACAAGTCTATGAAGCAGGACAGGATACACATAGGAGTACTGAAGGAACTGGCAAAAGAGCTCGCCAAGCCTCTCTCCATAATTTATCATCTGTCCTGGTAAACCAGGAAGGTCCTAGATGACTGGAGATTGGCCAGTGTGACAACCATTTGCCAAATGGTCATAACAATCCCAGGCAGTGCTACAGGCTGGGGGAAGAGTGTCTGGAAAGCTGTCCAGTGGGAAAAGCCTGGAGGTGCTGGTCAACAGGAGCTGAACATGAGCCAGCTGTGCCCAGGTGGCCAAGAAAGCCAACGGCATCCTGGTCTGTATCAGGAACAGTGTGGCCAGCAGGACCAGGGCAGGGATTGTACCCCTGTGCTGGGTACTGGTGAGGCCACGCCTCAAGTGCTATGTCCAGTTCTGGGCCCATCACTTCAAGGAGGATATTGAGGGGCTGGAGTGAGTCTGGAGAAGGGCAGTGGAGCCGGGGAAGGGTCTGAAGTGTGAGTCCTGTGAGGAGCAGCTGAGGGAGCTGGGGTTTAGTCTGGGGAAGAGGAGGCTCAGGGCAGAATTTACCATTCTCTACAACTGCCTGAAAGGAGGGCGTAGCAAGATGGGGGTTGGCCTCTTCTCCCAGGCAAACAGGGACAGGACAAGAGGGCATGGCCTCAAGCTGTGCCAGGGAGGGTTCAGGTCGGACATCAGGAGGAATTTTTTCACTGAAAGGGCTGTCAAGAATTGGAACAGGCTGCTCAGGAAGGTGGTGGCGTCACTATCCCTGTTCAAGAAATGACGACATGGCACTTAGGGCTATGGTTTAGTTCATGTGGTGTTTTGGTCAAAGGTTGAATTCGATCTTGGAAGTGCTTTCTAACCTTATGATTCTATTCTATGATTCTACGGCAACCACCTCTTTTACAAGTGGCTTTGATCTAATTTCTGTTGAGCATATGTTCATATTGCAGGTGAGACCCAGCCTGCTTCAATCTAGACAGAGAAACAAAGCTTCATAAAGCCACAGATAGAAGCTAACTCTGGCTAATAGCAGTGCAAAGCAGAGAAACGAGCACTGCTGCTGCCGCTGAGCTGCAGACTGTGTTTAAGCCCTACCACTGTGTGCGAGGCAAACAGATAATTTAATAGTCTTATTCAGCACACAAACATTTTAACTCTAAAATCCTAAGGCAAGTTATTTTAAGAAAATGGATCTCTTTTTGCTGTCTGCATGTTTGCAGAGACAGCTCTAACAGATTTAACTAATCTCCTAATGAGATTTTTTACATCGCAATTGGATGATGGTAGGGTATATTTTGCTTTCTGTGGTCAACTACATCCGCTGCTCCTGTGACCCATTTTTGCTTTTTAGCTTTACAAAGGGATCTTCAGAAGTAAACAGAGAAAGCTTATGCAGGGCCTATCATTTTACATGGGAGGGGAAAATACAGTTCAGCTTAGGGAGCACACTGCACAACTTCACCGTAGCTCTATCCACAGTTTTATGTACCAGAACATAAAGAAAGCAGTAAGTAGAAATAGATATTTGGTGACAGTTCTTGCATCATGCCTACAGTAAATATCTGATAATATAAAAGTTTCCAGTGATGTGCATCATGAGCACCTACATGCAATATTTGGGGTCACATGGCATCTATGTTTTGTTATCCCCTTACCTCACACACATATGCCATAGTTTTAACAGCTGTTTTAAATATCAGAATTTTGTTTTCTTATTTCCAGGCTTATTCCTGACTTTTGACTAAAAAATCAAGTCTGATTAAATGCTATTTTTCCAGCAAATTATAAAAACAACCCCAGTAATCTCTCCAGTATCACAGGCAAATATTTCTCTAAAATAAGGAGAATTTAAAACTTACCTGAAAATATAGCTCTGAAAATACACACACTTACGTGTTTTGGGTGTGCTCATTGGCACTTCTAATGTTCAACAACGCTTTCCAGCACCCAAACCATTTCTTAGCCTGTGAGACATTCTCACACATGTGGAAGAGCATGTCCCTCAACACAGGCTCACTAGAAAGCTAACACAATTAATGCTAACATGATTGTGCCTAGACTAACTGTAGGAGAGGCCACATATAAATGTATCTTCCATCCACAAACAGGTATATCTATGTGTGCATAAAGAAAACTACACAAACACGGGTTGGGGCTTTCTGAGTTAGGGTAAGTTTTGCACTCAGGCATCTCAAACTACTGGGGAAAACCCAAGCTGAAGATTTTTACGTGTTTCCGATGTATTTCAGAGGCCTTCCTCTGAAATAAGTAAGGACTAACCTGAAGGACAAGAATGGGAATTTCTGTCAAACCAGGAACAAATGATAAAAAAATCAAAGAGACTAAGATAAGGCCCCATGAAACTTCTGCTTGAAAGGTGTATTTCTATGAATCAAAGACAATCGCAATCAGACTCTTCTAGGTCAAACACAGAAAAATGTGGAATCTTAACCAGACCCCATGCTTGTGCAAACCCAGCAGTGGGCTAATCACCCCAATCTGTTGATAAACAAGCACAAAGCAGTGGAAACACACAAGACATGTTTTCTACTTCAGGTGTAATTCAGTTTACTTCATATAGACACTGTTCTGTCATCCAGCTGCATAACGGCAGAGGAGTGAGGATTTTTCTAGCATTCAACTCCCTCAAACATTTGACATTTTGGAATATTTAGGATAGCTTTTTCTTCTACCTGTGAGTGAAACACTTTCCAAGGATCCCTTGGATCTCTAAATTAAAAAAAGAATTCCCCTCTCTCTATGAATATAAACGGGCACGCCAATAGAACATTTTATTCAGAAAGGCTTGTCTCCAAAGAATCCTCCTGTAAGACTTATTTCCATGAATATTCTAAATAACAACATTTGTAAATATCAGACATTCCCTGTCCCTCCCCCCCTCCCCTTGCTAACGGAAAGTTGAAACATTGGGTTTGTTCCATTTTCCCAATGTATTACGTATACATTGACAAGTAGGATGGCCCAATAAGAGCAGCTTTTTAGCGAAACAGCGGGTGCTGAGGACCCAGGACCCATGCACTACTTGCCTAAGGGTTGCTTCAGATGTGCTCCAGGCACAAACTGGACGTGCATTAGCAGCTGCAGCGCATCAGGTACGGTGCTGAAGCACACGTTCCACTTCAGTTTCACCTAAACAGAACTGAGTTTATGTGCTCTGAGATCGCTACGAACCACTGGGGCTCGCCATACAGAGTGAAGTCACTCCAAAAGTACAAACATGCTCTGAGCTAAGTTACCAACGTTACCACTCTTGCACTGCCTTCGCAGAGCGTTTCGTGTCAGCTTCCAGATTAGCTCCGTTAGGCCTCTCCTACGTGGAAGCTAAAGAGTTCATGGATTTGCAAGCAAAACAGAGACTTCTTACACAGAAGCAACAAAAACCTTGAAAACTTACCACAAAAGCTTACCTCATGTATGAGCACTGCTGAAAGAGAAAGGTTTCTGAAGGAATGTTCAGCTTGGCAGCAAAGAAACACATATCTTAGATGCAGTTAGCACTCACAGAATAACACTGCTCAGTTGTAAGGAGATTGTTTTAATCCCCTGCTTGATACAGAACAGCTCAATCTGTGAGTTTAAGGACTCATGAGTGAAAATCCTCCCAAATACCCAACATGACCAACACAAGCACAACCAAGTCTCTACTAGGACGCTGATATTTCCGAATGCATTTCTTCAGATCTGAACAAACCCCGTATTTGAAAAGATGGTTTTGGAAGGGTAGTTCTGGTAGCATCAGGGGCCCTACTAAACAAACAGCTGTCATGACTAATTAGGTCAGCGACTTACAGAAGTCGGTACTCTGCCAAAGCTTTAAGAGGGATGAGGCAGTGCATTACGACTTCAGAAAATGCAATTACCAAACAAATCTGACAGCAAAATGTTTCCTCGCCAGAGTTCAAGCTGCAGGGTTCTGGCACATTGCATGACCCACAGCCTGTCACCTGGGGCACGGGGATAGGATTGCTGCAGTTCCGCCGGAGTAAAGCCATTTCAAAGCAGGACCGAGGGAAATCTGCATCTGAACCGAAAGAAACAACGGGGGCCATTCGAAACTTTTCCAGTTCCAAAGGAAACCAGTCTTTTCCACTAGGTGTAAGGCTCCGCTGCCGCGGCCGCCCCCCCACCCCCGCTCCCTCACAGGCGGGCGGGCCCTGAGCCTACGGGCTCGAACACAACACGGCCGTGACGCCACCCTACAAAGATCTAGGAAAATCGACAAATCCAGAAGTCCCAGAGTGGCCCTTGAGCCGCCGCCTCCCAGGGTCCCCCGCAGGCCGCGCTGTCCTCGGGCTGCGGGGAAGGCTTGGGAAGAACCCGCGGGCCCGGCCCACATCTCCTCCTGCGCTGCCGCCACGCTGGGCAGGGCAGCAGGGTCATAACTCTTACACAGGCTTCAAAGGTTTCCATTTCCAAAGACATGCTCTTGCTACTTCGCTTGTATTACATAAAAACAGGCGAAGACATTATAAAGCTGGGACACAAAGATCATCATTTGAAATTACTATTTTCTCCGAAATAACGGGGGTTTGCAAGACACCTATGCATCCCCACCCACGGGCACCAGGCCCTGACGCCCCCAGCTCAGCCCGCTGGTACCTGCAGGGCTGCGGGAAATACCTTTAAAAGAGCAGAAGCCTTTCATACTAGCAAAAGATGGAAGCAGCTGTTACATAAAAAGGAGTATGGCAACAGCCAGTAATGACTTGATTAAGAAACGTTTCTGTTTCTGTATTCACTGTATGTTGTATTCACTGCTGTAATTCCCTAGCTCGGGAGCCTGCGCTGGGGAGTGCTAGAGACCCTCCATCACACTAGGTGAACAGCTTTATTGAATTAAGAAATTATTAAATTGAGAAGTCTAATTAATTTCTTAAGCCATTACCCTATCCAGTGCTAGACATGCCAAAACACTTAAATATAGTGAGACAATAAATGGAATGATAATTCACAAATCATTTTGCTGTCTTGTGGTCCTAATCAATACTGATCCTTTCTCAACTGTGCTATAAAGTTATGCTACACTGTCTTTAATGATTCATTAACCAGTTGTGTGGGGTATATATAGTTCACTCCTCCATTGTCAAAGTAGAACAAATTCCCATCTATGTCAAGAAGCCTTTCCAAATATTTTGTTATGCAACTCCCAACACCAGTCTGGGCAGAGAACAGCATCTGGGACCTTCAGCTTTTCTGTAATAAGAGGCAGCTCCCCAGAGAAATGGCCCTGAGCATGGACAGAACCAGCCAGAGATGAAATGGCCTTTGCCAAGAATGCAACCCCTGCTTCTGCGGAAATGTGACAAGGAATCAAAGTTCAGCATTGTGAGTTCTGGAAATAATCAGATTATGTCCACCAAACAGAGTGTAGGATTTTATCTGTGGTGTTTTGGGAACATTGGCAAAGGTAATGGAGTATTAAAGTCCAGTGCATTTAATGTTGCAAAAACAGAAAAGCAATTCTTCATCTTTGCTGTCCTTTGAGAATCATCCTGGTGCTTACATCACCAGAAAGTACCATGCCAAAACAACTGTATTCTACAGTATGCAAGAAAGGGTCATGCTAATTGTAATCCTATTAAGAAAACTGTGCCACCCTCTTGCCCCAGAAGACAGATGCAGGAGAGTACTACACTATTTGCAAAGGCCAAACATCTGTATTTTAATAAGTTAGAAGAAATCCAGATATAGAAGCCATAGAGTCACTGAAATGTTAACACGTTAATATATTTTAAAGCAAATATAACACAGTGTACACATAAAAACCATTTAATACAAAGTGAATACCAATAGATGCACCTACTAATGCTGATTTTGGGTTATTTTTAGCTGTTTCGCTGAAACTTGGAAACAAAGCTCTTCATTTCAGTTACACCAGGTTAAGTGGCGCAACTGATCTATAGCAAGCAAATCACTGCCTCTTCATTCACCTGGGAAAGACAGCACCACAGCAACTGAGTGTCTCCAGAAGGGCACCCAAATGAAACAGGCTATGTACATTTGCCCCACTCACTAAGCTACACAAGAAACCAGATGTGAATTGATTATTGCCTCTGAATAGTAAAGCTCAGTAAGTGCATCCTTGCTGTACAAAAAAAAAAAAATTAAAGTGACAACATAGAAAACTGGCAACAGATAACCATGTCTTCCTAAAATATACACATATGATACATAATTATGGCCATGCTGGCCAGTATGTAAGCCTGTTCAAGAGCAAAGCTTTAATTGCACAGATTAGAAAAATGAACAAATGCTTTTACAGAGCAAAGCACAAGCTTTGGTTTATGCTTAGACAGTGAACATTAAACCTTCCATTTTTATTATAACATTTATTAAGAAAAATAGCTGTTTCTCTATGAATAAGCACTCCATTCCACACAATGAAATGAAGCTCAGTGTCTTATTCAATGAACCCATTAACTGTGTCTAGACTGGGAATGTATTACATCTTTATTGAAAGCTACTGAACTACAAAAAGTTTGACTTATTTAATTCACAGTTCCCCAGGCCTCCCCCCATTTTTAAAATGCTGCATATATAAAAATAACTCCAATATGGCACAAAAGTGGGATTCTCAAGGGAAGGCAAAGGATTAAGGGGCAAAGGGAAGCCTCCACTGGCAACATCAACAACTTGCATATAGTCCAAGAGGAATTTTCACCCTATACGAAGTGAGCTTCCCTGTGTTCCAGTTCTTGGATCCTTTTTGGTCTCAGTCTATGGTAAGCAGGCTTCAGATCTGTGGGGTGAATATCCTCTGAGCTAGATTTCTGTTCATTTGTGTTTTGTTCAGGATCACCTGATGGAAGTGCAGAGCTCCTAGCCACTTTCACAGTATCATCCTGGTGGAGCGCAGAGCTAGTAGTGGTTGGTGCACAAGCTTTAGCAGAAGAATCATCTCCATTTTCTTTTGATTTGTTAGAGGGTGGTTTATAAAACGTCCCTGGGGGTGGTTGCAATGTTCTTGGTGCCCTAAAAGCAGCAAGAGGATTAACATCAGGACCATTCTCTTCTGCTGCTGTCCTTCCTGAGCCAACAACAGAATATGGCTTATTAGGAAGAATGGCATTAGCTGAATTGTTACCAGGGCTGCACGATGATGATAAAGCACCTGCAGTTCCACTCTCAAGTGCTCGGATCTCCTGGGGCACATTAGTCACGATCATTGCTGTCCTTGCTGTGATATCATACTGTTTGTACTGCTTGTCCCAAGTTTTTCGCAGCATCTGGGTGTCATAACAAGGATGTCTGCAGCAGGTATCAGCAGCAGGGAGTGCCTTCACCTCTGAGACTTCTTCAATAGTAGGGCTTCTGCCCAGCTTCTCCGAACTTACTGCTCCTGCATTTCGTGAATTTCTTTCATTCAAAACATATGGAGGAAGTATTCGGTCTACGGGCAGGCTCACAGGGCGAGACGCTGGTTTTGTCCTGGGAGCCCGCAGGGGAACTTTGGCAATCTGACGGTTGGGTTTGACAGGAAGGAAGCTCATTTTACAGGGGTCTTCACCCAGAGAAATGAATGGATCACTGTCTTTCTCTGAAGCTGGACTCACAGCATCACCTAGAAGCACACAAATAGATGTGACTGGATCTTTGCACCAAATATAAAGACAAGTCAGCAAGACTTCAGTGACCCCTTGGAAGCTAGTGTATTAACGGGATAACAGTTTTTAGGGATAGCTTGTATACATATTAGGAATATTCTACTCTAATCAAATATTAGCTTTTCAATAGCAATAAAACATACTGTACAGCTGTAACCAAAAAGAAAACAGACTAAGAGACACTTCACTTTTTGGCTGTTGCTTTGCCATCCCTGAATTTTTGCAGTTTTAGTATGTTTCAGGATGCCGCACTGTTGATGTATGGGACATGACTAAACTGGTAACATCAGATGAAAATCAGTACAATTAAAAGGGATTATGTATAGTTACTCCTAAATGAAGTACATGAAATCATACCTACATTAAAACCAACCCCTGTAGTAGCACAGGCAGATAAACAGAAAAAAATTTAGAGTTAGAATTAGGTTAGCAAACCTGGGGGTTTTTGAGCAGAAATATTGATATCCAAAATGCTCTGATGATTCTGTCAGACAACTACTCTTTCCAAAGCCTTCTGGTTTAGTTCCAGTGAGTGGCAATGATACTTTGATATTTTGGGGGAAGACAGTGGTCAAAATACATAAATTGCTGGGTATTAGTTTACAGGATTTCAGAAATCCACAGTCACAGCATAATTATGCCATTGTTTTGTTTGCTTTTTTTAAAAAAAGGGAGAGACAAACCACTGTTATAGTCTCTTACCAAATACTTTAAGCTCCAATTCCATAAACAGATGTTTCTTAACAGCATTTTAAAAGATTTAATTCTCTATTCTTCTTACAAAAATAAACAGTATATCAAGCAGTGATGAACAGGTTTTATCACTTGCTTCTGTCTGTATTGCAGACCTATATGCACCATAATTGAATACATCCAGGGCTCCTTATCCACCCACACCCAGAGTTAACAGCATACAAACCAGTTACAGATGTATCTGCTTCTTCTTTTGTATTCTTGCTATTCTTCGATTCCAAAAAGAGAGCAGCTGTTTCTGAAGCTCTTTCACTTGGAGCTATTTGAATACCCTGCTAACAAAAGTCAGAGCAGAAGTAAATGAGAACTCAAGAGAAAAGGCACTCCTTATCAAAAAACCCCACAAAGATTTATTAGAAATGTGCTCTGGAATGCTGCAGCATTTAACACAAAAGTTAAGACAGCACAGGTAATATTGTGGCAGCACAAGAGTCACTCACTTCCTTTACAGCAACAAACGATTTCCTCTGCTGCTGTGGCTCCCTCTCATCTGCTGATAATGCAACTCTGACTGTAACAGCTGTTTCTTCTGAATGAGAAGCGCTCAGAAGTGGCTTCAATGAAACGTCAAATATCTTTTCATAGTATGTTATGAGCAGCTCCACTACCCGGGCCTGGTAAGGGTAGTCCACAAGTGACGACAAAGAAACTGTAGCATCGGTTTGACGTGGTCTAATCAGAGTTGGGCCAAATATTATGCCAAGGTTGCTGGCTGACATTTTATTTTCAGCACACTGTTCTGTAACTCTGCATAAAGAGGGGAAAAAAAGCAAAAGAAACCCCCAAGAGTTAGAGGGTTTTATTACTTCAGAAATACTTTTGATATTAAAATATTATGTCTAAAGAGGATAAGAGACAATAAAGAACTAGAAGTGGGTTTGGTAGGCAGGCAGAATCTTCAGTGCAGACCACATTTAACAGTGGCTTGGACTTCCCACACAGGTGTTTTTATGTCCTATTTGTTGAAGTTATTTGTGGCTATTTGGCATTTCTGGGGTTGGGGAAAGAATGTCTCTCTAAGTAATAATAAAGCTATAGCCCATTATTACCCATTTTTATAGGTAATCATCGGTTTAGTACATCATCATACAGACCAGCATTTGGAGGACAAGGAAGTGAAATGGGACTGAAGAATGGTTACCAAGAGACATGGTACAAGTTTCCATTTTC
Organism: Oreocharis arfaki; assembly: GCA_013398015.1. Taxonomy (NCBI): domain Eukaryota; kingdom Metazoa; phylum Chordata; class Aves; order Passeriformes; family Paramythiidae; genus Oreocharis; species Oreocharis arfaki. The sequence continues at coordinate 502,852 of VZRR01013054.1, forward strand.
TGTTAATAGCCACCAAATCACTGCCCTATCTTTGTTACATCACAATTTAAATCATATTTATATCCCTGCATGTGACACTAATTACTACTGACCCCAATGCTAGCAGAGAATCAAGAATAATGGAGGGCAACACTTTCTGCTTTATTTCTCTTTCATATTCTTCTCTCACTTGAGAATTCAGTACACGGAAAAAAAAAAACCCAGCAACAGAACAGTGTCTTTAAACTGTATGTGTGTGGCTTTAAACTGTATGTGTGTGAGTATATGTGACTTCTTCCTCTACAGTCACCAAAAAGGTACAAGACATTCCTAGCATGCAGCATGTAGCAGTTAAGTTTTCAACATCATCTTGCCTTTAAAGTATTTTATTACCTGTGAAGGTGTCCAATAAGGTACTGAAGAGTGTTATAGTTTGGTACAGGCAGTTGTTTCAGAAGATCTTTAATTTTAATGATGATCCTATTCAGTTCAATACAGAGGGACTGTCTTGTCTTTGCTTTGGGGCTAGCTTGTTTAGCATCCAGCTCCTCATTAGCGTTCTGGCTTTCTTTTGCAAGTCCAATGAACTCATTGTAAAGGCGAAACAAAATCAAGGGCTCTGGAAGCTGAAGAAATACAAACATTTCAGAAACTTACTTACTTATTAATTTTAACTTGTTTCCTTCCTGTTTTTCTTCAACTTTTTCTGGTCTAGCATCTTTTCTTAGATGATGACATTGTTTAATCCTTGTTCATTAGCTCAATCCCCAATTCTTTCAAACCCAATCCCAACTAACAAAAATATGCCTTCCTACAGCTTTTTCCAGAAATCTTTTGCTAACCCTTTCCTACAACAGCTTCAGGACTGAGAATTTATCAAAATTTATTGAAATAATTAGATTCCAAGAAAAAAAAGACTTTTTCAAAATCACTTAATGGTGATAATCATAGGATTGGAATTCTCATCTCTGACAGCCAGTGTGAATAAGAGGACGGGACCATGCAGCTAAGGATTATTCCTTTCAGGGTTAACAGGTTTTCAGAGTGACTCAATAATTTCACTAGGCAACATCCCAGCTTCATTTTTTCACATACGTATTGAAACTGTTTTAGAAAATTCCATCATGAAACTTTAAAGCTCTATTTTAGAAGAAAAAATGGATAATCCCTCCGTAATGAACACATCATAACCACTATGAGTGTTTCATGAAATTTTTGTTAGCAGGTATTAACAGCAATATCTGCATGAATAACAGCATCTGTCTGCATGAAGAGGCAAGAACATGGGAATCTTAAACTCCATATAAGACAGGTAAATTCACTAATCAGAAAGGTTTTAGAAATTAAATTCTACTATGAGTAGACAAACAAAAGCTTATTCTGGATATAGTACTAAAAAGAGCCACAATATCCATGTGGAATACACATTGTAATCCCAGCAGTTTTCCCAGCCCTTGTCACAGGCTCCATGTGTAAAAAAAAGAAGCCACTGCAGTTATACAAGGCACTTGTTTAATCTGCTGCTGTAGGACTGCTGAAAAGGGGTGTTTTTTCCGTATTGTACTGAAGAAATATACTACAGCACTTTGGTTTTCCATCCGACCTCTCAATTCCATACCTGGCGGAGATACAGCTTGAGAACATTGCTGATATCATGTGCATAGAGTTCCGAGAGCTCGACCAAATCCTTTCCATTTTCGAAAGCTTGACAAAGCTTTTCAACTCTTGATTTGGCTCCATTCACACGATAGATGCCCTAAAATTAAAAGGCCAGCACAACTCTATTTCAATTTGAAAGGAAATTGTGTAACACAGATGATATTGACAGCATTAAAATCTTACAAGAATTTTTTTTTTAAGATTGCGCCTGAAACCTAAGCGTGAACAAACTGAAACATACCTTGACATTGAGTGCTCTGCTTTCAATTTCTGACGTACACTTTTTGATGATGAAAGGAATGCCATCAGGAATATTTTTAGCAGCTTGGGCAAATTCCACTCCAAATAAGTGAAGCCTTCCATGAAGTTTTTTGTGCCCACATTGAATAGCTAAAGTCTCTAAACATTTTTTATGGCATGCAAGTGAACACTACAGGGGAAGAAACAAAAAAGCACATGGCTTGATACACTCTGACACCATAAGAAATATCTATGCTGTTTGTCACCCTGTATGTGAGCAAAAGCAAAACTGATTAGTATGGTGTGCCTCTGCTTCAAGTTCACAGTGACTATACTAGCCACAAACACCAGTTCTTATACAGAAACATAATTCAAGTTTCCAAAACTCCCAAATTGACATAAATCCCAAGCAGCAATTTAAACTAATTTTCAACTTACCTCCTCACATTCAGCTCCATGAAACACCACTAAGCTGTCACATTCTCTGCATTTGGATGGAGCTCTCAGCTTCCGTAGTTTGTGTGTTTGTGCTGCTTTGGACATGTTAGCATTTCTAAAAGGTCCTGGAGAATTTGCAGTTTCAGATGTGAGATCATTTAAACCTGAAGAGAATTTCTCTGTTATAGTCATTTTAGGATCTACTATTGAGATGGTAGTTATTCTGATTTTTTAGAATTGTGCTGCAGGACACAAGTCTGTAAGTAACGGCAACTATCAAAGTAATCAAAAATTTAAATCACAAGGAGGCAAAACTATGTTACAGTTCACATCAGAGACATTAACTATCAATCTTATGTAAAAGCAGAATCAAACAATCATTTTTGCATTTTTATGTATTCCATTTTCCTCTGTATTATGGCAATGTGAAAATATTAGGACATTTAATTCCAACTGCCCTGCATCTCAGGCAACAATTCATGGAGGTTTAATTTTATACATTTCGAAATCCTTTACTAGAGGATGAAACATGACTTGTTTTGGCCTGTAATGTTTCTGAAATACTTAAAAAAAAAAGAGTATTTTGCAGCAACGAAGAATTAACATACATTCATAGCAGAAGCCACATAAAATAAAAATAAATTTTTAAAAAAATCACTGATTCTGTTTCCTCTAACAACATTGAAATATTTTGTAGAGGATTCTAAAATTAAAAAGAATAGCAACTGGTCCTTTTTGTGTCCAACTTTTTCAAGCAATTTACTTAAACTGCTATCAACAACTCTGTGAACCAAATCCCTTTGTTTTACAGATAAATTTAAATTAAGACGTTCAGTTAATTGCCCAGAAAGCTTCTTAAATGCTCAAGCATTGATTAAACAATACCACTGCAAGTGAAAGCTTGCATTCATTAACACATTGCCATGCTTTAAGTCTAGATCTGAATTAATACTGTTTACCACAGATTCATTCCTAGAATGCAAAATATATGTTTAGGGAATATGGACTAAGTAAAGAATTTCCTAAGGGCTTTACTGAGCAAGTGCCACAAATTTTTCAGTATTAGTTTGCAAGTACTGTAGACATACCATGGAACTATTTCTGATAATCCAGTTATTCAGGTTTCAATGCCTCTGGCAACATTGTTGTTATACAGTCACAATTCATTTGAAAATTAGAAATGGCCTGGTCAAATCTGGGACAGACATTACTGAACTCGCTTATCTTAGCTGAAAAGGGTAAAATCTCAGTTTTTACCCTAAATATTTGGATCCACGTTTTCCAATTTGCCACTTATCAGCTCTATGTATTTGTGCATTTCACATCAAAGTTTAAAGTGATCTTACCTAACTCAATGCCATGCAGGTAAATTTAAATGCAAATGTCTGGAAGGAATGGTTAGTGGATCATTTGCTTTACCTCAAGAGAGTGAAGACACTAGAAATGTTCTATGGTTGCCCGTATAGTAACCTAAACATATAAAGACCATTCTGTACCACTTCATTAAAATGACTTGAACATTATTCTTCATCTCTCAGCCTCAAGTGGATGCACACTGTATTGAAAAACAATGCTGCTGGCAATCACGCCTTCTTGAAGTATTTTTCTTAAGCACTTTCAAAAGAAAAGCCACACACTAACAAATAGCATCTTCTGGAGACTTCAGGTATGGAAAAAACATTACCACAGTCTGAAGGAGATGGTGGCTCTCTTTCATCAAGATCATCTGCAGATGACATAGTCCCAGTGGAAGGTGTTCGTGGAAGTCGTCTTTTAAAATCCCCTAGTGGATGAGAAAAACTTTCAGGAAGCTGTATCGGTTCCACCCAACTGTTCATTTTTCATTACATGCTCTGCTCAGTACTTGCTTATTTAACAATGATGTCTTCACTAATGTAAAACAGTGCAGGGAAAAGACTTCAGGTTAGTATAGCAGTGAGGGTAGGGGTACCTGGGCTGGCAGATGGAGAATCCATGGATCGTGACTCGCTGCTTCCCCCTGCGCTTTCAGAATCACTGCACATTCCTCCACTCTGGTTGCCAACTGACCATGATCTGAACGGTGGTGGCCCTCGCACTGCTTTTGAAAAGAAAGTCTGCTAATTCCAAATGTCTAAGACAAAATTTACTTTTTTTTAAAGAAGACAAACTGTGATTACATTCAAAATAGGAAAATATTGCACAAGTTACATGAACATGCAATACAGTGAAAAAACCCCAAGGCATATATTCCTGTAAAAGCTTCAGGAGCTAAGAAAATTATTTTCAGAAACTCTACAATTCTGCTTTTGCAGAAGACTTGCAATCAACATGGAATTTACAAAACCAATGGATTTTCAATTGCTAAAGCTAGTTAAAATAGTTTAGTCCACTGAGCTTGACAGTACTTGCTTTTTGAATTGCGTCTCACATTTCTTGTCAAAGGATCTAGGTATGCATACAGGCAGTTTTCACTTGTCCTTATTATGCTCAAGTACATAATGTTTTATAGGCTTTGAACTTTATAACACATTTTGAACCCTTCAGTGTTACATTTCTGACTGAGACACCAAGCTTTTTTTTAATTTTCAGTTTTTAGAATTTACTTATTTAGAGACTGAGCTCCAAAAGAAATACAGAAGAACTACCTTGAATATCTGTGTTGCTGGAAGATCTCTTCTCTCTAACCTTTTGTGAACGATGATAAACTGGGCTTCCCACATCATCTAATGTCTGAGCAGGAAAATCTCCTGAACACTGAGATAAATTACCATGGGATGTATGGACGCTGTTTGTTGATTGCTTATTAAAAACCCTTCAGAAAGAAGAAAGTAATTTGAAGAATGAAGAAGACAACACTTAATGAAAGGTAATGCATTTTTTTAATCCCTGGGCATTAAAAATACTACATTTAATAACTATTCCTGAACATACATTTTTGACAAGTCATTCTCAAAATTTATTTTAATACCAAAATTATAAAATAAAAATATAAAAAGAAGGGTGGCCACTTATTGTCAATTAAATATGTGAGATTTCCCAGTGTTTTCTCTCCACCCACAGAGAATCAGCTTTTCCACATCTCTTCATGGTATTATGAACATTATCTTGCAGACTTCGAAAAAACAGCCTATCTGTTCATCTGAAGATAAGAATAATTCAGAAGTCATTGCATTCTACGATGATGCTTTCCCCTCCAAAAGATTCTCTGACCAGCCATCAGGACCATCCACCTATAAATATACAGGTGTTCACACACTGTGCTTTGTAAATGTGTTGAAGCTGCCAGAGTGTCAGTCCATTTTGAAAATCCGCTCTCATGATAAAGACAGAATACTGTTAACAGTAATTAATGTAAAATGCTGAAGCACCCTGGGGACAAAATGGCCTGCTGGCCAAGTTTAGCAGCCAGGAAGCTGTTCCTTAATCAGTTCTACCCTATCAAGTTTAAGGGAAACAGACTGAAAAACATTAAAATTTGCATTTGTTCAAGGAATGTCCCTTAAATTAATGCAGACTCAAACAATAAAAATGGTTAAGTGCATGAAGAATCACAAGGCTGTGACAAACAAAACAAAAGGTGGGGAGAGAGGAGGAGAAAAAACCCACTCCTATAAATGTGAAACAGTAAATAGCTGGGAGAGCACACAGTGTTGGAAATTTCATGTAAATAGCTGGGAGAGCACACAGTGTTGGAAATCATGCTCATCAGTTTCTCAGGGAGCTACATAGTTAAATCCCCCTAAGTCAAAGTTTATGAGTATAGCCTAAATCAGTCTTAAAAGGCAGGAAATTTACAGACAAGAATTAAGAATATCAGCTTTAACTTTGAATTTCCTGCCTTTTGTTGGTAGAAGTCTGACTCAAGCATTCGGTTTTTTGTATTTAGTTTCCTTTTGAGAAAACGATGACGACGCTTTCCTGTAGAACTGTGAAACACACAGATTGAAATGGATATTCTGGTGCTTTAGTGCTAAGATGACTATTTTACAACAAATTAAAGGTGAAAAAGCATTTGGCATGCTGACACAGGGAGCTGTCTTTGTCTTGAAATCTTTACTTCCACATTCCACATTTACTTTCATAGTTTAACCGTAAAAACTTCCAATTCATACAGGTTGGAAAAAAATAATTAAGTTATAACATGTCCCTACAAATGGATTCTGAGCTTTTTTTAGGCACATAGCATGAGATACAAATCGAGAAACACTTCCTGCCAAAAAGCTGCCAAATGTAAACAGCATGAAAGAAGCTACTATATGTAGCAGCAAGGCCTGTAGAGGAGGAAAACTACCTCTTCAGATCTGCTAAACTAATTATCAAGTACTACTGCCACACAACACTACCAAGTCCAAAATTTACATTTTTTGTATTAACCAGTACCTACATTAAAATAGTAACAAGTCAAGTCTTGCACAACAATTGCCAATGTTTTAGCAAGTCTTGCTGCATAAAATGACATTCTGCTTTAACGTCAACATTATATATAATCTACCATCTAAAAGATGAGACAAAGACAATATTAAAGCATGGTAAAAGACCAGGATTCCTTTAGTTCATCCAAAAACACTGTTTTATTGTTAAACACATGTGCCTAGTGTTCCATTCTAAACCAAGCAGTTGCAACCTGTACTTTGGCACTTACCCATCAACCTGGGAACTCTGGGTTTCAAAACAACCTGATTCAACAGGAACACCATCCTTTGGCAAACTTTTCACAAACTCTGAATACTGCTGACCAGGGTCATAGAGTTTGGCACTCTCACAGAGGGACTGGCAGTTAACCGGAAGAGAGACAACCTGAGCATGCTGCAGCTGGAACAGGTTAACTGTTGCCTGTTGGGAGAGAAAGATTTTCATTATTTGTAGATCATTTACTAAATTTTTCACTTACACTTTGCTCAGCCCAAATCTATACTGTAGCAGAAGATTATTCGAACAATAAGACTGGAAAACTTCTAGAAAATAGTAACATGTTACTTTGTGCAAGTCTCCTGAAAATTGACTGTAAAAACTTCATCTGTAATAGAGATAGGAGTATTTCTCTCTTCTCTGGGTTATTGAATCCTACCAGTAGCAAAGGCAATTCCAATTGCTTCGCACTTTGAGTTGATCAAGATAAACAGCAAGGGCTTTTTCTATCAAAAAGGCTTTTTTCATATTCTGGAAGGAATATTAGTCATCATTACAATGATGAAGTAGCTGTAATTCCAAACCCATGTGAGCTCCATATTGTCTTGAGACGTGAAATGGACAAAACTCTGTCCCAACAGACAGATTAACTTTCTTCATCAAATTACATAACACTTCTAAATTATTTTATCACATGCCAGAAACCAGAAAAGGGGGACACTGCCTAACTGCTTTGTGAGCTTTCAGATTGCAAAGTAGTTCACAATTTAAAAATACTTGAACTGACAAGTCTGTCTGTGCTTTCTACTCTTCTTACGGGCTGGTTTTGGGGTTGCTTGTGGAGCATGGTTAAGTTTGATGTTTTATATTCCCTCCCTGGCCCAGCATTAAATTGTCACCATCTCATCTAAATAAACAAACCAAAAAACCCAAACAAAAAGCCCCAAACATCTCATGGCATAATGCATTCTTATATTCTTCAAACTTTTTTAAAAGTGTGCATATAATATGCAGTTTTGACCATCACTTCCCTATTACACACAATAAATTAGTACATTCAACTAGTCATAATGGATCCTGCACTAACTGAGACTGCCATCAAGGCTGAAGTGTGTTCTGGGCTTGATCCAAACATCTTTGCTAATGCACTAATCAAAGAAAAGAAAGCTGTACTCTTAAGCAACAGAGGAACACTACTGCCATCAAAATTTTGAAAAGATATTTTATAAGGATTGTGTAGTCAGGGTGCTTGCAAGGCAACAGCTCACAAAACACCCAAAAATGTTCAAGACCCCCCACATATTTTTCTTAAACTCCTACCAGAAAGAGAACACAAATAGATTAAAAGTTTTCCTTCTTTTACTGTTGGCTTGACAACTGTTGGCTTTGTGTTAGCTTTGTCTTTTGAAAGCTTTCTATTTAAAATGGGGTTTATGAGGCTTTCTTTTAGTTTTAACAATATATAAATACCTGTACAAAATGTATTTTAAAAACCATGCTTACAGCTTTAAGAGTAAGATCACACTGGTAAATAAGCTCCCGAAGCTGTGTTAAAACATCACTTTTAAAGCTTTCCAAATCATTTCTTTTTTCTTCAACCTCTGCCATGCTTGCTTTATAGTGTTCATTGGCTTCTTCAGCCTAAAGAAAACACAAGTATAAAGAGTTGATGGACTACAGGTCTTGATACTAGAAGCAAGAAAAAACTCCACTCAATATGCTTGTATTTGAGATTCCCTTTTACTATTAAAAACCGAAAGAGCATAGCATGATTAAAATTAAAAACATGAACTGAACTTACTCAAATACCCTCATTGGGAAAGCATGAATAAAACCAGCATAGGCTTAACTTTAAAAGCAAGGAACAAAACCTCTTTACCTTTTGCAGAGCTTCCTCTTCTAGCCTTCGCTTTTTTTCCAGTTGCTTGCTGAAATCTTTCACAAAGCTTCCACTTGAGCTAAGATGTTCCTCCTCAGCACGAGCAGTACAGGATTTTGCCTTTTCATACTCATCTTGACGCTGTGTATACAGCAATTTGGCTTTTCTTAAAGCAGCTTCCAGCTCTTGCTGCAGAACGCAGCAAAAGAAAAAGCGGAAGAATGAAAAGTATTAATTTTCCAATTATTTAATGTTTAAAGAGACTTATGCACAGGTCTGTATGCTGCAGTACGAAGTATACAGTCATTGAAAGAACCTCTTACAAATACCAGATTGCCATGAAATGGACAGTTACATCTACTTTCAATAAGCCCTAGAGACAATGTGTGAATGTAAGTGTGTACCAGCCTTGTTTGAAAGTTTCACCCTTTCGATAATTCTAGACAGAACCATTAGATATTAAAAAATTACCAACCATTTTTTTCTGTTCTCGCTGCCAAAGTTCCTTGATATCTTTCCTTTGTCTATCCAACTCATTTTTCCTTCCAAGAAGAGGCTAGATAAGAAATATTAATGGAGTACATTAAAGGCATATAGGCTGGAAGTTTGTTCTTTTAAACATTCTATAAAACTATATATATTTTTGTCTTTTTCTTTAAGCATACCTGCACAAACTTGTTAGACTGGAGAGCAGCAGCTGTTTGTTGCCAAAGTTGACTGTTCTCGATATCATTTTGAAAAGCATTAAGGAATATTGACTGGAATGGCATATAATCCTAAAATTACACAAAACATATTAATGTTCCAGGTAAGACAGAGGGGTAATGACATTCTAAATGCCTGTATAACTGAACTAGATTTTCAATTAAATTTAGTAAGGTATTTGCTAAAATAGGTATGAAAGTCAGTTATGAATGCAGAAAATTACTAATTTCTCATCTGCAATTCATTTTACTAGGAAAATGTCTACAAGTCCAAATTGTAACACATACACGATACTAGACAGAAAAAAGAATATTGTGAAAATTGATCTGCATATTCAACAAAAATAGTATTACATATCCAAATTTCTCAAACAAATGGCAAGAGGTAAAATGCAGATCATTTAACCACAGCTTTATAGTATAAATCAATTCTGTATCAGCTTAAAAATCCAATCCTCAACATCAGAGTTTTACTCTGGGGCAAGCCATCCAATAAAGATTTAAGACTAAGATAAAGCTCCTAAGGTATACTCACCTGGTGTCCAACAACAGCTTTAGCAGTTTCAGCCATTTTTGCTAAGTTTTTAGCACACTCCACTTCTGTTAAGAAAATGTCAGTTACTGTTTATATTGTAACACAACAACAGTTATAACACATGCTAAATGCTTTTTACAGTCTTCCTTTAACAAACAGACTACAAGAGGGGACCACCTTCACTTTGTTACAGGCCTTTAATTATAGGAAATGCACGATAGCTCTGTCCACTTCAGCGGAACAGCTACTAATTTAGAAATCACATTATTGACAGTCTGCAGCACAGACGCCTGACAACAGATTTAATTTCATCATGACAAAGCTGATTAAATGCCAGAAAGAGCCACTCACCCAAGCTAAGCTTTTTTTCTACCCATGCGACTACATCCTTGGTATATTTTGACCATGCTTTCGCATAGGACAGAGCCGACTCAATTCCACTGTCATTTCTTAGGAGCATGCTATCAACCTCCTCTGCTCGAAGATGTCCTGCAAATAAAGCATCCGACACAAAGAAGTGATTTTTAGACATGACCACACAGAGAGCAAAGCCAGTATTAGCCAACTGTGAGTGCTTAAGCAGCTCTGATCTTGAGTTGCTAGTTAATGCTAGTTGACTCTAAACAGGACTGACAGAGGTTTTAGAACAAATTAAAGGGTCATAGTGTTTTATCTGGAGTAGTCATATGGTCAGCATAACTTTCTTCAAGAAAGTGACCCAACAAAACACCAATCCTATGACAACACACAGAAGGTGCTTCAGGCCTCAGTTCTTCTCTTCCCCTCCCCGCCAACAGCAACCTGGGTTGATTATTTACACAAGTATGGAGCCTTTATAATTTTTTTTTTACAGTGAAGTTGTAATGGCAGCATAGGTGTAAAAAAGTGACCAAGCAACTTACTGAGAACATTTTTAAAAGAAAAATGCTCACAGACACAAAATGGTGTTTATCAATGTTAAATGAATGACCTACCTTGAATATCATCCCCTTCATGCAGTGAACCCCCAGACTCCACAGAAAGATTCTCAAAAGACTGTTGTACAAGAAACAAAACATTAAGTTAGCAAAGAAAATCTCTCACTGGAACTGCAAGCTAACAACAAAAATGGCATTATCTGCCTTTTTTTTTTTTTTTGCAGATAGAGGAGAAAGCAAACTGCATCATAACTCCCTCTCGTCTAAGGCACATCTTTAAACCTCCCATCGCTGTCAAATGAGACATAATAAATAGCAAGGAATCATTATATACCTTTACATCAACAAGCTTGAAAGCCTGTGATGAAAGAGTTAATTGTTTAACAAATCTAGTTGATATTTAAGTGAGCATCAGCTTTTCTTAAATCCCTCCCTATCTTTTAAAAACCATTTCACACAGACTTAATGCCAGATACATATAACAGACATCTTTCTACACGCCATTACTACCCTCTATTTTTTCCTCAAGGGAATAAAGTTAGGATTTTTCGTAAATTACTTGCAGGTGGTGCACTGTAGGCACAACAGCTGACTAGTAACACTTACTAATGAAGCCCTGACAATCAGTACAACCTGACAGAACGTAATCCAATAATAAAAGGAATTTAGCACATCATGTCATCCCTACCTTTGTCCTCACACTGCATTTTGCTACCCCTTTAATTGTGCAAGTTGAATTATTTGTAGGGCTGTGCTGTAGACCTGACTGCTCAACAAATTTAAATGAATTAAAAGTTTACTTTGTAACCACTACCCCCTTAAAAGCCAAACCAAAACAGACATCAAACTCAACATAATTTTAAACAGATAAACTACTTTTGAAAACTTTGAAGCACAAAGCAGACAGAAAACAAAGGCTAAGAAATAGCTGTAAAGTGCCCTTCAGCTTTGCAAGAACAGCTTGTTTCCATTTAGACTTTGGCACTGGTTTATTTTCAGACATTCACTAAAATGGAGCACAGTTATTAATTATAAAAGTATTTTGGTTTGTTGGGGTTTTTTAATGTAAATTAAAACTGATCATGAATCACACAAAAATCCCTCAAGAATCACTGTTTACTTCTCAGCAAAAGCAGCTTTTCCATAGACCAAAACATGCAAGGTATTAATCATCAATGACATCAAACAGAATCTAACTACAGCATAAAGACCTGCTTTGCTCCTAAGAAAGTGGAATACTATTTACAGTGGCTGTCTAATACAAGAAAGTTTCAACAAAATGGAAGGGCTTTTCTGGAACAGGTGAAAAAATCTATCCAAAGCTGTCCCCAGCTAAACTGTTAAAAACCCCTAAAATCTTAATTTAAGATTTCTCTGCAATATTCAATTGCAGAGAAAGCCTGACCATTCCTAGATTTAGGTCAGATTTTACATAAAATATTACTGTCTTCAAGTAGATTTTAAAGTTGTTAGGGAAGAAAAAATAACAATAACAAAACCCCCATACTTTATATTAACTTGATGCACTGTTAAGTTCTGGTCCTCAAAATTATTTCCCATTCTTATTAGATCTAAATCACTGCAGTCCTGAAAACTGTTCACTCCTTTCCAGTAAATCAGGCACACTAGTTAAGGCAGCTAATCAAAAGTCACTCATTCTTTCACATTCACTCACTGCAAATATGTAATACCACATTTTAGAAGCAAACATAAACAAATACTTTTATCTGTGTCCTAGAACTTATTTATCAGAACTTGATCCATACATCTTGCCCCCTCAAGCAACCAATGACTCATCCCAGTAGTCCTAGCAAAAATTAAAAGCCTGACTTATAGATAGATTTCACTTCCAACTTCAACCAGTCTCTTATGTCTTTTTTTCCCTTAATACCCAAGACTCTCACCCTGACACAGGCAAATCTCTTCACACACTTTGAAAATTTTATCCTTTTCTTTATTATGCTCTCAGATCTGCACAGCATCAAATAGCATTCAAATAGCTTGTTGAGTAATCAAAGGTCAGACATGTCTGTCTGGTCTCTTCCAGCATATTTTACAGCCCTTTTGTTTTTAATTAAAAAATATCTTTGCTTCCACCTTGTACATCTGGTTGAACTACAAGAGCTAAAATGAGAACAATTACATTCGCTAAGAGGGGGTATACATATCATTTAACTTAAGCTTCCAAGTGGAATGCCTTAAGTAAGGAATGTAGACTCCCCTGCAGTCAAGAGAAGCAAGATCAGCGCTGCCCACCCCCCTCCTTGGAGCCATCCTCATCAGCTTAATTAGGGAGGTCCCTAACTAAAGAGGCAATTAAAATATTTCTCCTTAATCAACCCTCAAAGTATTTACATGTTAAAATTCTACCAAAATGTTATGCTCTGTTTAAAATACAGCTAGCTGCTATGATCAACCACTGAACACACACAACTACAGAAAAAGTTAATATAGCTATTAAATATTTTGCATTTAACTCCTCTTAAATCTCAGCTTCTGGTTGGCCTCCAAATTGCTCTCTGAATTGTAAACCAGAGTGAAATGATTCACCTGTTAAATGTGTATTTATTTGCCTAAATGAAAACGGACTTAAGACAGATTTCTAAGAAACTGAACTATGTTATCCTACCTCCTCCAAAATTTATAATTGTTCACCTTCACATTAGGAAAAGCATGTGATACTACAAAAGTGAGCTTTTAAATACAAGCTGGTGATTTCTGAAGCATCTAGAATGAAATTCTTTCTTCATTTCACTATATTCGAATCTGCCCTTGGCCTTCCCCCCACTCCCACGTTCAGAAGAGCAATCTTTTAGACAATCAATCATTCACTTCACAACACAATACATAAGAGTATCTCATTCCACAAGCATGTATTTTTGCAATGCAAAACCATTTCAATATTAAAACGTTGGCAAATTCAGCACCTTCCTTCTGAACCAATTTGATGAACCTGTACTTCTTCAAACAATCTCATTTAATTTACATGAGATGCTGGGTTCCAGGTTATTTTATTTCATACTTTTTATCAGCAACCTAATTCTAAGTTTGCCAGAACCAGTTTCCTGAGTAGCCTACTTTTCCTCCATATTGTTTATTAAGACAAGTTTTATAGCAGCTGCAGAAGTAGAATTTGTGTGATAACACACATGGGAGAAAGATTATCAAACTGAGTGAAAATCTGAAAAGACTACACAGCTGTAGCTGCATGGCTTGCTGCACACAACCCTGTGTGAAGAAATGCTAAGTCTTAAACATTTTTCAACAAAGCCTTTAAAAAATTCACAATCTAACATTTTTAACCTTGCTACAACTTAGCTTGTAATACACACTAATTATCAACTGTATCTTCCTTGCTGGTAACTCTTAATTTTATTTGATTTACCTGAAAGTCTACTGCTAGATACACAAAAATTCAAAACAGGATTTGATACTGAGCATCTTTCAATCATACCTTCAGTGTTTAAAGAGAAGTTTAGAACATTAGCGTTTTTCTTTGACTACCTGTAAGTTGACAGTTCTTTTAGTGAATTGTTGCTGAAACAGTTACAGCACAAAGTGGGCTCTGAAAGAAGAAAAGCTCATTTTGTCATGAACACTAGTCTTTAAAAGCCAAAAAGAGGTCACTAAAACATTGGTTTCCAGGTTTAACAGGTAATAGTCTAACTACTTCAGTGAGAAATCATTCAAGTATCTTACTTTTCAGTATTTATTTTCACTTAACCAATTTAAAAATCTTAAAAACAATGACAGCAGGCAGCCCTGTCAAGTCACTGTTATAATTTAGAATTGAGAATACATTCAAGTATTTGAAACCTTGAATACACATTTTTCCTGGGTTGAGTCTTCTTTTAAAACCCAGATGACTCCAAGTGTCCCAGCCCCATGATGCAGAGAGTTTCAGTGGAACTGAAGTCTCCTTTAACAGATACCATTTTAGACTCCAAGAGAACGTGCTTAGCCTACCCTACTTCTCCGAGATACAGGAAGTCCCAGTGACGAGCCATTGTCTACATCTCCCATAAGGAAGTCTGAAACACTGCCAGAAAAACAAAGAATTGTGTTACTTCATTACTTTACCTCACCAAGCAATTTTGTATCACTGAATTTAAAAATTCAGATAGCATTACTAAGTCCTTTAAAAGTTCTGCAAACCATTTTTAGTAGTGGTCTTACATTCCCTGCAATTTCTGTACCATCCTAGATTTTCCTTATTAAGAAAAAAACCCAAACTGACAAAACCACAAAGCAGTAAAATTGTTCTAGATATAGTTAATTTAAATTACTTTATCAGAAAATAGTTGTCCAAAAGAAAACTAAAGCTTTCGTTATTGTTGAGCCTTAATTTGATTCAGCTCCATTGAGTTCTTTTAAAAACTCCTTCTGGATTCCAACTTACACGTTTCCAAAGGTGAATGCCAATGTTTCAATAGAAGAAAATATTTCACTGAAGAGTTCTCTCTTGTTTTCTTCATTAACTTCTTTGAAGTTCACCGCTTACAAAAAACAAAGAAGAAAGCCAAAGGCTGAGAGGTGGGGTCAATCAAGTAAGTTCGAAGCCTAGAGACAAATTTTATACACAAAGTCTCCTACAGAATATGCAACATTATGCTTTTCTGAATAATTGAAAAAACACAGTTTTAAAGAAGATTAGTAAGAAAGTAAACACTAAAGGAAAAAATTAACACAATCCAGATGCTTCCCACAATGAAGTCAGATTACTCTTTCACTTCCTGTATCTTCCCACTTAAGGAACAGCTTTGTGTAGAAACGCTGGCAATGCATGGAAGACAAAAACAGTCATTTACCATCTAGAGTCAAGTCACACAGCAGCATCACCACCACAAAGCAGCTCACAAATGCAGTCAGATATTTGAAAAGCTGTTTCTTTTCTGAGTAGAAATTTCAGAATTCCAAACAGGAGCAGTAGCTTGTGGGAGTGGCCCCCCCAACTATATGCAATCCAGAACACAGCATTTCTGGCTTGAGAACAGGCAAGCAGAAAGCTATCAAAAGGTAGTGTCCACTGCAAAATCCTTCAATTATTTCCTCCATAGTCTGGCAAAAGCCCCTCAGCTTTTCCTGTTCAAAGTGGGGAAGAAACCCAGCATAACTATTGGTGGTCCAAAATAGGAAGAAGAGTGTTGCTGGACAAACTAGATGGTTTAAAGTGGTGATCAAGTACTCAGCCACTCAAGGCAGCCTTAAGAACACTTCCACGACAAGCTGAAATAATGAGACAAGAAGAATGATTCATCCAGAGTTTCTATTAACAACTACTGAACAAGAAGAGGGAGGGAGAAAGGAGAAGACAAAAAGCACAACCATTTTTGTCTGTTTCCAACTTAACTCCTTAATCAATGGGGACTGGGAGATTTTTCTGTAGAAAAGCTGCATACACTCCTTTGAGCAGAAGCTGTACCCTCTGGATGAAAGTTTTTCACAGTGTTACATCGTGAGAAATGACAATTTCACACTAGTTTTTTTTTTAAGTTGAATTTTTTTTCCAGTTTACTTTTATAAAGTTTATTTTTGTAAGCAATGCAATAATCTTAATTCTCTAGATGTCTCAGTCACACCTGTTTCAGAGATACTGCAATGACAAGCATACAGGTATTCACCCCACATTGCTTCTTGCAAAATCTATCAAGGTTAATTTGTCTTCCTTACATTTCAAGTATGAATAGAATACAATGACTTGTAGAAGTAGCAAAAATAAAATAATGTTTAAATGTTGCCCATTCTATACAAGTTTTCTCAGCAAATTAACAGGCTTTAATCTTAAAAAGTATTCAAACTTCCTGCCAGGTGCCTAAATGCTAATGGGTAACAAACAAAGAAAGTACAGTAATCTGCTCCCCCATTAGACTTCCTTTGTGAAAGGAAAAGTTTTTAACCAGTAAAGTAACACAATCAAATCAATTCCTTTCTACACAGTATGTCAACAGACTTGATCAACATTTTTATAACAACTATTTCTATACAAAGCCATTACAGAAAATACATATTCTTCTCAGGGGCTATTTTTACAATTACTTGCAGATACGAAATAATGTTGTAGTAAGCCTACAGCAAAAAACAATTACCGCATGTTACAAAAACACTACCAGTGTCTGTTGACACAGTTCACAGCTAAATTACAGCTTCTCCTACCTCTTCGTTCTGCTACACTTTGTAATTACACAAAAAAATGCCTCTGGCACCTTTGTTTGAAAAGAGACTCAATAAAGCTTCAGATTATTTTTCTTTTAATAACTTTGTAAATAGCTGTGGATTTCTTTTTTTTAAATTCAGGTTAGTTGAAAACCTCAACTTTCCAGAAATAATGCTGCGTGTAAGTCTAAACTTTGCATTCCAAATCATTAAGCAACAACAGTCACAATGAGACCTATTGATTACTAGCCACTAATGACTGGAAAAATCATTTAAGAGCCTGCATGAAATGCAAATTGCTTCAAAATTAGAAGGAATTAGCAAAAATTGTCTGTGCACTCAAAGCACTTACCACTGAAACATTCGTATATCCATTAGCTGCAGTGTCTTCGGAGAGACAGCACTTCTTTCACTTAGTTAACAAGACATTAATATAGAGAGCCTTTCCCTAAAGAAATGCCGTCTGTTTCACTCTGCCTTCCTGTTCCAGGAAGAGTTTTGTTAAGCTTTACACTTCGTATGCCAGAGAAATCCTTTCTCTTCAGGATCCATCACAAAAGGAATAACAAATCTCAAATTTCTCAGATTTATTTCTTCTCACTTCTCCCAAAACAGGTTAGTCTAATCTCTTGGTAATTCAGTAGAATACTGCCAGCTTTTTTCTAGCTTACCACTGGAATGCTGATGTACTTAACGTCAACTTTAAACCACGCACTCTCTTTCCCCAGGACATCCTGACTGCACACAATAGCTACTGACAACAATGAACTATAGTAATCTTGCCATGTCTGGAAATGACAGCTATCTATCTATAGTTCTACAGATTTCAAAGCATGTATACAATTAGACAACTCTTTTAAGCAAGATTTCAGATGACACATAATGAACTTCAAAAAAATCACATGACAGTGATACACTAAAATCCAAATCCAGTATCAGAAATGCAAGCCTAGCTTACAGTAGATCTCTATTTCCAAAGCTGTCTTCCAAATGAGGTGGGTTTGGCAATCTCATCAAAATGCTGCAGTACACTGCACTTTCAGCTCTTGGGTCATGCCATCAAAACTTTTTTGAATCAAGCACAGACCAGGCTGGGGAACCCAAAACAGCCACGGGAGTTTTGGAAGTGAGACTCCCAGAAGCTGAAGCACTACCTGAGGACATGTGAGCAATGCTTCTAAAACTATGAAGAAAAGGCTGACAGCTGCCAAGGCTGAAGGGCAACCAGGGCCTTTAAAAGGTGATGCCTGGATAGCTCCCAGCGAACTCGCAAGCACAGCGCCCATGGGACACAGTCATGCTGGAGTCTGCGTGAGTTCCCTTGCTGCCTCGACCCTGCTGCCCATACACATGAGCAGGACTGACAACATCAAAGCTGCCTTATCAGCTGTTTGTAGAGCCCAGACAAGTCAAAACTAAACCAAGCCTGCAGAATTTGTTCTTTGCAGGTCAATTTTTTCATACCTGATAGATATATAGAGCGACATCACAATCTATTTTTTTAGACAGGAACACATCTTCATTCCATACTTCACTAACTGACTTATAAGAAGTAAGCAACTGCCTAACTTCTTGGAACTGAGTATCTTTGCAACCAATTTATCTTGAAGCTCACAACAATGCTTTCAAAAACCTTTCAGAACTATTTCAAAAACAAAACCACCACCCAAGCAAACAAAAAACCCAACAAAGACAAAAAGACCACTCCCTCTCCCAAAACAAAGAATTGCAATACTTCTTGTTATTACCTCTCCTCTTCAACAATATGTAAAATAAATGGGGAGAGGAACATCAGTAAAGAGCAATAGTATGGAGATTGGAAAGAGGCAGAAGAATATTCTTGTACCCTAGAGAGGATCAACAGGCTGTCCAGGCTCCACTGTTCTACTTTTAGTTCTTAGTGCTACATAATTTCACCAGCCTGTATTTACTAGCAGGCTTGGCAGCCTCCTCAACTTGAGCTGGATGCCAACAAGACAATTTCAAGGAACTGTTTCCTACTCCTTCCACAACAAATTGTGCTCTGAATGTACATCACAGATACCCCAACAAAACTGAAATTACTTCATCTTGCTTGATGTATTTCTTTTTGATGCAGAACTACTACAAAAAACCTGTGACTAAATAGGAAATTTCTACAAGACAAAGGTAACTTTCAGCTTTACCAGGAATCGGTGTTCATTCTAGTGATTAAGTCAAAGGGTGAAATTAAGAGCAAAAGAAGAGTACAAACTTGAATTCAGCATGGGATCAGGAGAATCATGTACTCTGGGGCCATCAACTATTTAAAGGCACCGAGTGGAAAAATAACTATGAATATGACGCTGTTCCAGAATGGGAAGTGATTTACAGAAACAGGAGTCTGAACAGGTTCCAAGCAAGATGCTTCAGTAAGTCTCAATTTTTCCAGGTCAAGTGAGGTGTCATTTCTTCATGAAGCACTCAAGTGGGCATGTGTAAGTAGTAGAGTCCAAAGAGGCCCAGTGAACCATGCCATGTTCACGATAGAACCAGAGAAATCCAATGTGTCACGTCTCACTGTTCTCAATGCCATTTTCCTTCAACCTCAGTCCAAAATAGTACAAATCTGACAAGTCTGTACTGCCAAGCATGATTCTCTGCAGCAAGATTCAGATAACACGTTACAGCTAGTTTTTCCTTCAATCTGTCTAGAAGGAAAAGCTTTGGACATCCAAAGCAGAACCACAAGCGCATTTGTATCATTCCAATTGAAGATCCTGAGAAATGGCTAAGAGGCTTGAAAGAGGGTCACAAGCACTTTAATTTTTGTTAGCCTGCAAAACATTCACAATTGCAATAATCTAAAGGGGGTAGTCTATCTGCACTGGATATTATGTTTAAAGCCCAGTGCAACTTGTCATAGTTATGAGAACACTTCAAGACAGTCACTAAGGTTCCAAAGTTATTCTAACTGTTTTAATGAAGAACAAAAGGCATTTGTTTGTTATAATAGCAGTTTGTTCCTGTACGAAGTTTCAAAGACATAGTAGATTTGAAACCCTGACATTTTGTAAAGACTCAAAAACCAGGAGGTGGAATCATGTAAATCCCAGCTTGTTTCTATTTCGTCCTCTCCTAAATAAACAACAGAATTTTTCCACGCCAGGTTAATTTTCTTCCTAGTCATAAATCCAACTACAGAGTGCTTCCATATCTTTTTATAGTTCTGTCCTCCAATGACAAGAAACAGATGAGTCACATGAACTGTTCATAATGTCACATTAACAAAGACAGGGAAGACAGAGGAAAAAGGATACTGGATATGTTCTACCAGGGTCCTCACATTCTTGTAGCTTCCTGTTTATTCAAAAGCTGCACTACCTCTAGTGAAATAATCACAGCTGAAAACCTGCGAACGCATGTGTTACAAACAGGTCACTGTAAGCAAATCTGAGGTCTCGTATGCTTCCAACCACCACAACATGCTGTATTTTTATTTCCGCTTTCTCAGTACCAGCAGTCACACACTTCAGTTTGAATATAAACTTGGAACAGTACGATCCTCAGAAAAAAAACAGCTGTAAAAACTAAACAGGTGCTAAAGGCAAACCATTTTCACATTTACCACAGATTATGCTGGGGGAGGTAGTCTGTTTTCATACAGCAAAGGCTTCACTGTTCTCAGAGAAGTAGGACTGAAGGACCAGCGAGAAAGAGTCTTGAAGTCTTGAATCTCCCCATTTCCATTTTCAGAGGTGTGACAAATACAGTATGTGTCTGAGCAAGCACCGACAGGCATTACAAAAATCTTCATATCAAAGTACTTGTGTGTATCAATGGCTACAAATACTGAGGCAGTACTGACTGAGACCATCTTTAATGTGATCTGGAGTTCACCTTCCCTGCAATTGTGTGGCCAGGTCACACAGCCTGGACCACAGGAAAGACTACTTGCCACAGAGCGAGTTTGTATTTACTTTAGCCAAAGGTTAATGGTTTGGGTTGGAAGGGATCTCAAAACTCATCTAATTCCAATCCCCCTGCCAAAATAATGCAATCCATCCATGACTGCAGCTCCTCTTAAACACAATATATTAACAGAGAGTGAAGTCTACAAGTCTTACTAGTGTATTTCAAGGGCAAACAACTAGATCTGTTCAGGGGAGAAAAACTAAAAAGTATTTGTGAATATCTGCATTGACAAAAAGAAAGCTTAGCACTAAAATTATTTCTTCTGCTCACTATCAAGGTATGAATGAATCCTAAAAAACCCCACTCAAAGAACAGCTACTCATACAAACAGGTAGAAACAGAAGCATATAAGGAAACATACAAAACACAAATGCATCTGCCCAGGGTTCAGTGCTGTTGAAACTGTAGGATAGAACGCTACACACCAAGAAGAGAAAAAAAGTATGGCATCAAATTCAGAAGCTGCAAGTACTCTGGAGGAATTAATTACGTAATTCAACAAAGTGCTTAATTCTCCACTTCTGAAGTAAAAGGGTGGGAGAGAGAATAGATAAATCTAGATCTGGAAAACTGGCTCAGCACCAGAACTATAGAAAGTGACCTTGGACTTCCCAGGGACTTTTAAAGTATACACAAAAAATTCACAAAAAGCCAGCATAATTATGGACTCAATCAACAGCCTTACACGCAAGACAAGGAAAATTATTCTACTAGTTTACCTTATGAACTTGGACAGTACAGACCGTGATTAATATGTGGCATTGAACATCAAGAACAATATTAATAAACTACATAGTCCAGGGAAGATAGATGATATTGCAGGAGTTTTTGTAAATGTGATTTAGCAAAGGCTGATGCGATGTGATTTACTTGCATACCTTAGGTCACTTTTCCTCAACATTTCTTGTATTAAAGAACAATTGAACATTGTCCTGTGTCCACTGAAATTAGGGCAAAATAGAGAACACAGGCATCTCACCATAGCACTTAAGCATGGAAACAGCTTGTCTAAGGCGGAAGTAGAATTATGTTCACTAAACAATTAACATGTTCACTAAACATTGACTACCACTGCACGTGTGTACTTAACTCTCCCCATGATCAACAAGCAAACAGCACCATGATGCCTCGGAGCAGCTACCTGAAAACAGAGGCTAGACAAGATTAGGAGAATAAAAGCAGGTATTTATTGAAGGGCCTTCAATAAGGTACATTTATGGGCAGAGCCCTAGGGCTACACCCAAGGTGGATGTCGGGTCACCAGTTTTTCCCACTTTTATAAGTTTGGTCCATTTAAGCATCAGGGCTAATTCTCCAATTACAGTTTCAGGTAATGATGTCATTATCCCAAGTTTGTTCCCCCTTTCTAGAGGTTTAGTTTACATATTTCGGGGCCTGGGACAGCAAGGCGTTCTTGAGTCCAGGCCCAGAGAGGACTTATGTCCAACCAGAATGGGAGAACAGTAGCTAACAGGCTATATGGAGTTTAAGAGTTACACACTAAAGCAGTACACGGTCTGAAAAATATAAAAGCTAAATCCTAAGGCATCAGAGGGATACCCTCTGCATTTCTGCTGTTATGTACAAATCTCTAAAGCAAGTTCAGAAGTTATAGTCCTGTCCCATGATCATGTGAACTACCAGGTACAGAACTACAGGAAACACTACATGTAACATGAAGAAAATGCAAAGTAGTCTGCTAGTACCTGCCAAGATCAAACTGGCAAAACTATGTATCTATAGAAAGAATCCCTAAGAAGATTGGAAGAATCCAATATATAGGAATCAGGAAGCTAAACACATTAGCTTTTTAATGGATATTCCCACTTTACTGAATCAACAATATATTTCAGACACAAATAGGAAACAAGAGAGAAAGCCCAGAAGAGGAAGAAAAACTAAGCTATGTGTCTCTGAAGGAAGATATTGTACATGATTTAGCACAGGCAAGAGGTAGAGATGTAACCCTACTCAAAGCTGGTTCCACAGTAATATACCAGACTCCAGAGTAGAAAGAGCTGCAGTCAAAGGTTACACAGAGAAGGAACAGGTTTATGGGGCTGAAGCAATTGAGTGCTTCACTATTTGCATTTGTCTGACACGTCGAGAAGTGCAGTAGCAAAGATCAACAATAGAAAGTATAAACATATGTCTGCAACACTTTTTCTTGTTGCTATTAACACCTTTATTGACAAATGGCTATGATCCACTTGTAGAATTTTTAACTGTTCAACTATTCACATTTGGATTGCTCAGAGATTTCTTCACCTGATATAAATACAGTACCATCCCTACAGATTCACAGAATTAGGCAAAGATTCTTGGCAAATCTCAAAGTGGATAAATGCCAGGTTTATTACTCTGTGATACTCAGGTAAAGAAAAGCTTAAAACCAAAGGCTTGGGCTTTTGGAACTTAATGTGGGTTTACACTTACCTTCCTATAAGCAGAATTTTATCACATCAATGAGAGAACAAGCTACTTATTATTACTCTTCACTTTGGAAAGGTATTTTTTTGAACAAGTATTACAAGTATTACTCTTTAAAAAAACCCAGTTTCTTCTGTATATGTAGAATTCTATCTATAACTCCAAGCCAGAGTCAATCAAGTCATTAATTACAATTTTCCATGAATATGAAAGGTAGTAATTCCTTACCTTTTACTTTTGCAATAACTGTTCCTGCAGCACTAAGAATATCAACTGAATTTAGAGTCTGATGTTTATTTATCACTGCTTTTAAAACACGCAGCAACTCCCCCAGACGTTCGTGTACTACTTGATGCAGGCCATCATGATTTTCTGAAAAAAGTGAAGGAGAAACTACATTAAAACAGTGAAATAACACCCAGTCACATTACAATCCACTTTGATGGTATTTAGCTGCATGGAATTCTAGCGCATATTGAAGCTGAGCCTACTTAGAATAAAGAAATTGTTAAAAGACAGAGTTATGCTAGCAGTTGCCAATCGTAAACTTGCAATATTGTACATCATTTACACAAACTTATTTCTCACAAAAAGTCAAGCAAGTATACCTTAAAAAAAAGGGGGTGNTTTCTGAATTAAACCATCATCTTCTTATGTCATTTCATCAACCACCATTTTGATAATTACATATATGAAAAAAGCTATCAACAAAAGCAGATTTTGATTGTTCATTAAGTATTTTTCTTCACCTGATACAAATTCAACACCATTTCTGTATATTTGTAAATTAAAATTTCTGGCAAATGTTGGCTAGTTTTTAATTAAAGTACTAGCAAAATCTTAAGCATCTTTAGTGTAGAAGCCTAGATCTACAAAGGTCTGTCTTTAAGCATGTCAGTAATTCTCAAACACACACTCCAAGATGGTGATGCTTTTTACAGCATATGCCTCCTGCTATGCGCCTCTAAATCCCAACCCCATCTCAGTTTTTTAAAAAAGTACTTCTTGTTGCATCCATAGCTCAGGTTAAACCACAAGCTCTTCTGTTCTGTTACAGAAAAGGTGCTGGTGCATGGAATTAAAGTTTCCCATGTGCTAGAGTGCTGCGTTGCAAGTTGTGGTAAAAAGCTTTCAAATTCAGGAAAGTCTAGCTTATGAAAAAGAAAAAGAGGATCTAATACAAGCTGACTCACTTCCTCACTGAGCAGAGGCAATTCTGTGTTGTCTGTGGCCATGATAACAAACAGGTCAATACAATTACAGTACAGTGCAAATTGATCCAGTGTTGCTCAGAGAATAGTTTCAACTCAGAGCCATTTTTTCTGGTGACAAGACATTATATTTAGGCTAGAGGCACCTAAATTTTTCTGAGGAGTCCACATAGTACAACACAACACATCAGAACAGTAGATCACTGCTGCCAGGTGTGCAGGTGGGGGGCTACACACAAATTATATAAGTTTGTATCAGGTACAATAGCAAGTCTCCTAATGACTGCTGTGCTTCATACTTTATTTCTCTACATGCCACATATCAGATTTTTTTTTTCCAACTCAGGCTGGCTTATACGTTGCCAAAGGAAAAAACTGTGACTCAGGGAGTACACTAAGGTAAAAACTATCTACCATTCACAGGCACTTTTCCTGCTGGAAGGGACAAGGAAGCTCTATCAGTAACAGGACACGCAAAAGTCTAGGAAAACCCATTTTACACAGCAGTAAATTAGGGAAGTTCTATGTAATTTGTTAAAAAAAAAACCCAAACCAGTTGTGGCTTTATCTTCATTTACACCTATATATAATGATTTTTAACTGACTCAAACACAGCTAAGGCAAAAAAATGTCAAAAGCCTGGTACTCAACATGGCCATGATTCAGTGCATCCACATTAGCAGCAGAGGTTGTTTATGACAAACACACATTGATCTAAAGGCACACTATACAGCTCAGAGTTAGGAACTTCATGGGGAAAGCAATCCAGGCTTGAAGTTGTTTCCATGAAAGCAACAACAGTAGAAGCTGCAGCCTGGGATAAGAAACGGTTTATAGGGGATATGAAAGAACATTAGAAAATTTTAAAAGGCATGAAAATACCAGGTAGAATCAATTGCTTATTCGTGTCTTTCAATTCTGTGTAACACACCTCAGACGATTAAAGTGAGCAAGCAGGAGCTTCAGCAGAGAAAAGGGCGATTCTTCATGTAAGAGACCTGTGGTATTTCTTGCCAAAACAGCATTGACACAAGAAGTTTACACGGAAACAAGGAGAGACTGGACAAGTTAAGTTTCCCTGTGGGTTACTAATGAGTCAGTAAATGCCTTGGTGGGTCTGGCCATGAGTCCTGGCCTGTGCCTTGCTGCTTAGGAGCCAAGACCAGACTGGCTGCTTTCGGCAGCCCAGTTCCCCAGCATCCACGACTGCTGCACCACAGCTGTTCCTACACACAAAACTGAACTGCTGCCTCTGGATCAACTTAATGCCTTTTGAACCTGCTTTCACAACTTTTCATTCAACTACTCCACACTTTATTCTACTGAACTACCAAGCATTGCACTACATCAACATAACTTGCAATAGCTCAAGAATTCTACTAAGCAAAAACAGTTCAGAGCATATGTCCAACCTCTCATTTTTACTTTTCTCTTCAATTTTGGCAATCATCAGAGCTCAGACAATGGGTTAGACACAGCTTTAGCCTAAGCCAGTATGGCCACTGCCACCTTTTAACACTCAAAAATTTTATAGCTGTCAAAATGAAAACAAATAATTTTAATGGACCCTTCAGGCTTTAATCCATCACTTGTACTCCATCAATGCAATAGTAAATGCTGTTGGGAGTACCAGGCAGCTCCAGGCAAATGCAGTGATGAAAATGAAAAACAGCAAAGCTGTACTGATGCCCACAAACTCCAAGTGGATGAGACAACATAGAAAATATATCTTAAAATTACAGTAACATTATCTTCAGGAATTAGGGTATTAACAGAGGTAATTCAAATTAGTCTATTAAGAAATATGTCTAGTGTGTAGACTTAAGTTTTGAAATTCTTAAGGAGGTAGCCCTTGGAGCTTGTATTTTATCTCTTCTTACAGACCTCTAGAGGTAGACAAAGACCTCCAGAGTCTTTTATCAGAATTATTTTTATCGGCAGGGTTGGGATGGATGGGCTTTTATGAAGGTATTTGAAGACTATGTGCCACAAACCATCCCCATCAGCTGTGTTCATCTAAGCAGAATATATGCAGTCCTCACATGAAGGGCCTGAATATTGTGGTCAGTGGACTAGAGATGGTTTGCATAAGTGCACCATTTGACCAGAACTGTATCTCTTGCCTCGCCACGATGACGATGGCGTCCCTGCCTTCTGACACACAGATGCTCACTTGTGTCTGGAGAGAAGAGCTCCTAACCATGAGATCAGAACACCTATACACCCCATGGCCAGATCCTTTTGGCAACATGCTGGGTAGACTTTTGGACCCATAGCAAATAGAGGAGGGGAAACAAGGCCATAAAGCAGCCCAACCAATTTACAGATTATTGTCAGTTTGAGAATGCTCAGAAAGGCATGTATCACAGACATACGTTCAACAGCATGAATTATTCTTGGAAGTTCAATGTGACTCACAACTACAAACTTGTCACCATAGGCCAAAAAAACTCTTATGGTTTCTTATGTGTTTGGTGAAGACAGAAAACCACACCCCTCTCAAAGACTAATTAAAGCAAAATTGATCCCAAAATGCAGTTTCTTACTACTAAAATTTGGTAATATATCTTGCCAGAACAACAGAGCTGGGAGAAAAGGCAAAATAAGTGAGAAGGGGAAGAAAAGCAAAACCTTGACGTGGACTCAAGCCTCCCCAAGTCTGAAACAGAAGTAACAAGCTTCAAAGGGAAATGCTAGTTGAAAACAACCGCTGAGTTGAATTAAATGTTTATCATACCATCCAGGAGAACACTATCACTAAAATAATGCACTCAAGCAGGAGATTACTTATTTGTACTCTCAAAAGCAAAGGTCTGGCTACACCCAACCGAGATTTCTCTGTATTCCATCACTGTATCATTTGTTTACAAAATATCTGAAACATTGTTTCTGTGCTTCCAGAAGACAAAAGGTCTGTGACAAGTGGTGCTTGGGGAGAGGTGGGGGCAGAAGTCATCAGGAACCGCAACTACACCACATTCACAATGAGCGAGACCAAACAGACACTAAACCGGAGATTTCCTGTTCAGGACAGATTTAGAAACCTCAGGTAGCAAAACAGTCTAAATATGCCAGATCAACAGAAACACAGTTTTTATGCTAAGAAGCCTGAAAATGGCTGAGATCAAAACAGCAGTAGAGCAAATACTGCTTAGAGGGAAAAGAATGCACAAGGAAATGTGTCTCCAATGAGTTCCTGCAGCAATTCAACCTAACTGAAGTAGTCATAAAAAATGTTTACTTTCAGTTTTTCTTCTGTCCCTGGTACCACTGTACACATCCACTGATGCGCATGAAGTCAGCAGGAAATCCTCCACCAATTGACGCAGTATTACTTTTAAACACATCTCAAGCTTAATAGCATGAAATGCAAAATCCATAGAATTCTAAAGCTGTGACTGCCAGTGATCCTGCAACACAGAGGCCACCTCTGAGCACCTGAGTTCAGCTATTCACTCAGGTGACTAGTTTCCTGCAGTCTCCTGGAGGAATGAATCAGCCCCCTACCTCTCAAAAGGAAAAAAATAGCTCTTAAAACTGAAGGGGAAAAAAAAAGGCTCAGATAGAGCTTA
Source organism: Oreocharis arfaki (assembly GCA_013398015.1). Classification (NCBI taxonomy): domain Eukaryota; kingdom Metazoa; phylum Chordata; class Aves; order Passeriformes; family Paramythiidae; genus Oreocharis; species Oreocharis arfaki. Next base: position 531,113 of record VZRR01013054.1, read on the forward strand.
GTAGCCTATCTGCAAATCTTTCGTTGGGGGGATGAACTGCCATCACAAGAGCTGAAAACAAGCTCTTCCCAAATGAAAACATGCTCTGTAGGAGAAGTGGAGAGAGAAGAACAGGGTGAAAAAACATGTATTCAAAGCTGACAAGCCTAATACACAAGAATGACAGTACAAAGCATCTGGAAAGTCTGTCGTTTGCCAAGCCATCTCAGTAGCACACTATTGTCATTAGCATCCCACTCCTCAGTGGTTTTGGTCACCACATTTTATAACCACTCACCCATCTTTAATGCAAAAGCATAATCTACCTATTTTCTAATTTTACATATTTCTCAAAGGGAAGTCTTTGTTTAGTAAGTTACTAAGCAATAATGTCCTTACAGCTATGGATTCTATTCACACAAAACAAAATCAAATTTGCTCATCAAGCTTGTCAGCAGCAGTCACCCTCCCTGCCAAGTCAGGGCTGGTCACAATACAGGCAGTCGGGAAAGGCACTGCTGTGTCAGTTGGCTGGCATTCTTTTGTCTGACCTGATTTATTGTTGGCCCAAATATTTCTGAAGTTGTTTATGTGAACAAATGTTTGCCAGGATAAGTTTAAATACAGACTAACAGTCTTTCCCCCACTACACTGCTTTTCAGACCCATACAGAAGAGGCACACTCAGTTCTACTTACTGCTTCTCCACCTAGAACATAAAGGCCTTTTAACAGCGGCAGACTCTGTCTCTACTCCCCAATTTCCATCAGTCCCAAAAGAAGGGAAAGCACTAATACAACTACTGTTTTGTTGTGGCTAAACGTTTGTTTAGAATGGAAGTTGGGCACGCTAGCGAAAGACAGGGTAGCAATCTAGATAAAACAACAGAAAGGTAACACATCCTTGCAAAATTCTTCAAGTCAGAATGCACGTGAGACTGTCAAAGCAGAGATTCTAGTTCACAACATGTAATAAGGTCCAGCTTTCCATTAGAACCTTTTTACAATTAGAAAGATGTGATTAGTTATGTCATGCATGCAAATAGTTTTCAAGAACGCTACACAGTGTGGAACAACCCACCATGCATACTCTCTACAGCCACAGGTTTATATACACAGACCAGTCTCTTTAGACTGGGGGGGAAGCCTACATAAACTCACCTCATTTGTCAAAATCTTACTATAAACAAGGTTACTTGGATTTTTGCACAAATATTTTCTCCATCGACCTTCATGAAGACACTGTGCCTTCACTATGATCAGCACCTACCAAGAACTCACTCTATGGACATTTCCAGTAGAATAAATGGAACTGACAAGAACACCTAAACACCCATTGTAGCCATCACCCTCAATAGGTCTAGTCCTCATTTTGAGAAATTCCTTTGTAAATCTGTTCTCCTGGGATCAGCTGGAGTGTGTGTACTTCACCTGCCCTTCTACTTCTTCTGAAATAGAGTAGTCTCAATTCCAGTTTTAAGCACCATGTCACATCTTCTCCATAAATCCTGGCCTCTTTCAGGACAAACAGGCCAGACAAAATAGTCTTGCAGCATGGTGGTGAGAACAAGCACACAGACAAACTGGGAAGCAATTTCCCCAATATCTAGATTCAAAACTTTTTATTAAAGTTTCACCGTACAGAATGCAGTCAGCTCCTGGAAGGACTCAGAAGAAAGATGCTTGAGTAACCAACATTTCAATATGCAAAGACCAGTATCTTGGCTAAGAGATCATTCACTCTTACTTACTAAAAACCTCATTTTTGACCTTAAGGTAAATTACATCCTGTTTCTCTTACATTATATAGGATTACATTGTATCACTAGTTACGACACCTAGGGCAGGGAAAATAAACAGCATTGGAATGAAGCTGATCCAAAGTAAATTATTTAATCTAAATTCACATTATTCTCATCTTCATCTGTGTCCATATTGCATACTAGGACACTGTCAGCACCCAGGTCTGAACCTGATCCAGATTATGAGACTTCCCGGTGAGCATCACAGAGCAGGCAAAACAATCAAACAACAATGAACTGTGTGGAAATCACCTAATTCCTACATCTGCAGTTTGGCAAACAGTCCCAGATTAAACCATCATTTCCTTTATGCCTGCCTCTCTCAGTCAGCTCCATTCGAACACGATTAACAGCCTGGCGTATCTGTCTGATTTAACAGAGTTCACTACCACATTCAAAAGACCAGAAGAATTAATCAAACACACAGTGAAAACATGTTTTACATTGATTGTGGTTTGACCATAGCAAAGTTATTTATGTCCCTGCTGTCTGGTCTACTGTCGAGCATTTTTTTAGGCCTATGTCCACCCACATATGCGTTAGACATGATTTTCATTGATTATATGGATATCAAATGAACAAAACGTTTTCCTTTAATGGTGGTAGAGGCATTTGTTGGTAGTCATAGTCCAGGAGTGATGAGAAAGCAGCAGCCTTAGCTACCAGATTTCTTCCTTTATGTGGCTACATGCTGCAGACGCAAGGAAGGAAACATTTTAATTCACTGAAAAACTCAGAATTTCTGGAAGAACTTATTCCTGCAAAATCTCTAGCAAGGCTGAAAGCTGCCAAAGGCACTAGTGAAGTCACCACCTTTCTACCCTGTGCACAACACAGAATTAGAAGCTACCTACCCATCTCTCTGTCAAGAAACATTGTACTTGAAGCTCCCAAATGAGCAAGATAGCCAGTCCTAGCCTTTCTGTTCATCAGTATCTTGGCAACTCCTGTTGTCATGGCATCATTAAAACACACCACACCAAATTCATAGTCTTTGGCAACATGTGCTCCAACCAATGTTCTAACCACATTATACTGCAGCAAAAAATGACAATTTATGGAGAATAATCAGTTAAGAAATTATTTCAATGAGGAAAATCTAGGGACATGTGAAGTTTGATTAGGAATGAGGAAAAAAAAGTAATAAAAAATAGTAACCCAAACCCCTATATTTTAAATAAAAGCATAGAGTTTTGTAAGGGGATTTTTTTGAGAATAGCAATATACTGATCCAGTCCAGTGAGAATGCATCGAAACTTCCTGCAAACAGCTCACTGAATACAGTATATTGAAAGTAGCACTGTTTGATTTCAGTTATTCCACACAAATAATGTTTTTGTAAAACAAGAAAGCATTTAACATTTGGCAAGTCAATTGCCTATTTACAGTTAAACTACTAAATTTGATCTTAAAATCAGGTTGCACAAATTTAGGTTAAAATAAAAAAGCACCTGGTACTTAGAGGTTTGTTTTTTTTTTTTTTTAGGGGTAGAAGTTCTGCCTCTACTTGTTGAAATAAGCACTGCATACATGCAGGCTTGCAATTTTTGCCAAAAAAATATTCCTGGATAAAACACCAAAGTATCCCCACTAGTTCAGCTTTCCAGGTTAAGTTTTCTACCATTATGAACTTTTGTTATGTATCACAAATGCCCAAATAACCCTTTCAGATCTGTCATTTGCTATCAGGGATTGGCCAAAATACAGCAATCTATCCATTTAGATTTAACCACTAACCATGCTGATTAGCCTCTGATGTGACCTTGAGCTGTGGTGGTTTTTGTTTTTTATTAAACTGGGCTAACATTCCCACCCCATTTTAGTTATGGGCCAATTCTGTACTTGAGAAGTCAAAACTTTTGTAAGAAGTCCTTCTTGTCTATGTATATAGAGCAAACCCAGACTAAATTAATTTTCAGAAATTAAAGTTACAAAAATAAAGATGTCTCAGAACAATCTTTTCCAAAAGTCAATAAAATAGGTGTATATGCAAAATACATCAGAATAATCAAAATCTTATAATTCTGCCTACACTGAAAGCAGTTACATATTTTCCTTTTGTTGGTTTGCCAACTGACATCAGCAGAAAAGCTGTTACTTCACGTTCATTTCACATTTAAATTCATAGATGAATTCCCCATTTGTTAAAGCGGGGAAGCCTTTCAGAAAAAAAAACCTACCACAAGGCACCTTTTAATCTATTTCAATACGCAGTACACTACATGCCTTTAATTTTTTTATTCTAATAGGCTTGACACTCCAGTCAACTAACCTAGATGTGTTCAGCCAGGCAGTTTAATCTTTAGAATACTTTAATCTTTTATTAAACCAAAATTTAGAGACCAGAAACCAGTAACGAAAATTGCTAGTGTTTCCTTATTTACCTGTGTCTGACAAATGAGAGTGAAAACACTACAGGGTAATTTTAGTCACTCTTCATTTCCCTGAATCTTCCCAGAGATTAAGAATAAAGCTAGGTGAGGATAATGCTTCAGCAGGATCAGAACACATTTTAAGTTAGAACTGGAAATTGTCAAGTGGACATAAGGCTGTATTCTTTAGTATGAATACATTAGCAATAAATCTAAGTAGTCACAGTTCACAAAAAATCATACCCATTGGGAAAGGCAACCATACCACTAGTAGTGACTAGTTACTTATTTCTTATTCAAGGATATTTCACTAAAACTTTGTCAAACAGTCACTACACTGAACAGCTGCCAATGGAAGACACTGTTAAAATAAAATGAGAACTCTTATGCTCTAAGCAACTATGTTCCTTGCATACTGGCTCAAGATCTGAGAGCATATGAAGCAATTTTCACTCAACATTTACAGCACAGATTTTCTGAAAAAAAAGGAACAAATCAGAAAATGAAAGAATCACCAGCAAGTTGATCATACCGTATCAAACTTGCACAGAAAGGGTAGTATCAAAGTCATGGTTTATTCATTCTAAATAAAATAAATTTAACCTTCGGTAACCAACATCGAGAGATTATCAAACAATACTTAACCTTTAACTCATGTTAGTTTTAGTCTAAAATGCTGTTTGTTCTACATGCCTGCTCCTTCCACTTTTAGCCTAAGCCACTGAGTGAAGAAGCTGTTTTACTGCTGCCTGCCCACCTAGTTTTCAAAAGACCACACAAAGCCAGGATTATGAGATTGTATAGTGTTAAACAAGGGGTGTGTTACTTCATGCATTTATTTTAAAGGATCTTTTAAATACAAATATAGACCGCTACAGGATGTGAAAGTAGTCAATTTCTGGCTTGTTGATTAAAAGAAAAAGGTTACACTTTGAAATCAACATAGATTTTAAGTGGTATTCAAATCACTAAAGCAGCAACTAGTAACATTAGTTGTCTAGAAAAGTGGTGAACATAAAGGAGTAAGGATTATTTTAAGTTCCTTCACTGAAATCCTGCTGAAACAACCACCCAAGAGAGTAAAGCCTGACTGCATAACTCCCACAGGTGACAGAGAGCCATTTGAATGGTCCAAAGGAAATACTTTAAAAGTCTTCCCATTTACTAGACTCAGGAACAGTCAATCCCGACCACAATACAGTGTTTTGGTACCAGTTATTTCACACCAAAGCACTTTTGATGACTTTGTATAAAGAGAAAACACAATAACACTATCATTAAGGCAGCAACTGATGTCACACTGGCACTTGCACTTCCCAAATGACCACAGTAACTCACTGTACATCTCACCATTAATTTTTATTAGAGTAGTATTTCTTCATAAATACCTTGCAACAGAAAGGTGAAAAGCACCACAGAAATCATTTGCTTTGTGGTTCTGGATTTACCCAGCTGTTTCTCCCTAGCACCACTAAAGGTAGGCATCAATGCTAAATTACAAATTTATATGCTCCAGACCTATGGCTTTCTTTCCACATTAAGTTCTCAGCCACCTTCTCTAAAATCTCATGTCTAGTCATTATGTGAAGCCAACTACAGCTAGAAGTAGTTCTCCATTGCTTGCTGAATTTGTTTGCTCGTCCTTAACACAAAGACTTAAACATGAGTACCAGAAAGCATTTAATCTGACCACTCTGCAGTCTGAATCCTACTGCTAGTTTCCCTTTCTTCACCACTGGCATAAGCTATTTATCACAGCCACTTTCTCAAGGCCCTTCAGGAACTGTCTTCACTCAACTATCACAGTTCATGTACGCTGCTAAGCTTTCAGATAAACAATTTGCAGCTTACTCAACACAGCACAAAGGATACAGAACTACCCCTCAAAAAAGCTGCCTCCTTCAACTGCTCTTCTGTTGGGAGTGGATAACCGACTTGTGAACTGAGACCACAGCCCATTTTCTTGGCCACTAGTCTTCCACTGCTCTGCACCTCCACTTAAGCGATTCCAGTAAAAACTTTTTTCCCCACTTGTTGTCAGTAATGGACAACTTCTGTAGAGATCTTTTAGTTCCATAGTTGTGGTAGTACAAAATACCTTATATACCCTGAACACAACGAATGAATGAAATAAAAAGTCCACAGGAGAAACAAACAAAAAACCTCACAGAAAAGCATTCTATTAAAGAATCCATTCATACCACTATCAACACCAAAACAGCAAGATGAATTTGTGAACACTGAGCAGTCTAAGCTAAAGCTTCAGGAATACCATGTCCATAACTATTTCAGTGAATCTGATTCTAAAACTAAAATATAGCTGTAGTCCAAAAGCAGAACATTAATTGAGATACATTTCCTCACAACACAGAGCCCTGAAAAAAAAACCACACCCACATAAACTGGAAAAATTTAAATTCAATACTTAGAGAAGAACTTGGAAATGCTAAGCACAAAACTAACATTCGGCCCCCAAGTTCTAAAGATGTCAAAGCCTATTTCTAAAAAGGCATGAAGGTGCTTTGATTCCACCATACAAATATACTTTCTGCAACTTACTGGTCTACAGTCCTAAAATTGAGGTTTTCAATTGTTTTTTCATTATCATTTTTAATGCATCTTTGCTGAAACTTCCTCACTAGGTCTTTCCCATCTTGCAGATTTCTAAAACCAGGAAAAGACTGAGACATTACAAGAGTTAGAAGAACACCTGATTCCTTCCAAAATAAGAAGCTCCCTTTCCCTTTAGCATGTATGTGAAGCAACATCCACAGTCCCACAGTCATTCTGTGTCTCACAGATAAGCAGTACTAACAGAACTTGTTCCAACATCATGAACACCCACCTGTTGGCCCTGAACCCAAGTTTTACACAGCACAGAAGATCAACATATTTGAAAAAGGGAACATGTTATACTACTAAAATAGCTTACATATCTGAAGCAGTTCAGTCATGACAAAGAAAACAAGACTGAAGAGGCAAGTTTTGTTAACTTAAGATTAGAACTGGTTTATCAACTAAAAATAACTGTAATTGGCAAGTAAGAATTCCTACATATTTTAAAAATTAGTCCAAGAAATTATTCAAGCAATAAATGAGAAAAAAAATGATGAAAAGGCAAAATCCTTTGTTCAGCTAAATCACAGCCTCTACAAAAGAAAGTTCAAGTCCTAGGTTTTGCAGTTACACTGTTCTGTAACGAATGTCATTAAGATGGAAGTTTAACTCAAACATAACTATTTTCTACAGCCTTACATGAGTCACCTCTGTCTTCCAGAAAAAGGGGCATTTTAGGCAGACAAAGTAATAAGTCCCCATAAAATTCCTAGTTTCCTGAAAAAAGGGAAACAGCCACCTATGAAAATCAAGGTTCAGGTTCTGTATCAAATTTTCTACCCTGCCATGCTGTTCTAACTCTAATCCATTACCAAGCCATTAGACCTAACAATCAAATCACTAAAACTGTCAGATTAGATGAACATTTGCTCAGAATTAAGAAATAAGTTGGCTGCAGTTCTGTAACCTAGCTACATAAATAGGAAGAACAAACACTTCCAACAAAACTTGTGAAAATTAATGGTTTAGTCTATGAAACCTTCATGAAGTCAAGATCATTACGACGACAATCACAACTGTTAACGCTATGCTGTCAGGCATACAAAAATTATTTGTATTGATGTTCTTTTATGTTGCAACTTTGATAAACTGATGCATCAGCAAAATGAGAAAATTGAATATTTTCGTGGATTTGCTCTAATACATTTTGCTAAGAGTGGGAAACTCATTGATGGGAAGCAGTTTTTGTTTTGTTTTTAAACACGAGAGCTACATGTACATGGGAATTACTGTTTAGAACACAAGACTCAGACTGGATATGGATCAAATCTTATCTTTCACATGTTAGGAGACAGAGTCCTTTGAGAGATACAAATTGGTTTTTGGTTCAAGTGTTCCTGTTTCTTAAGCTGCAAACTATATTAGAATTGTTGTTGTTGAAAGGCCTAGCTTTACTTTCAAAAGGAAAATATGACTATTCATCCTCTTCCTCACTAGTGACCTTTCATCTTGCTGATCTTGTAATTTCAGTTCCATTAGTCTAGCTGCTGTGATGGAAAGGGAAGCTAATGCTAATTAACACAAGAGCTAAGGTTCCTTAAGTGTTTTGAGCTCCTTTTGTACATCAGAAATGCAAAAGGAAGAATGAAGTTTTTCCTTGTGTTACATTTTTTTGCACTTCAAAAGCAACATAAAAATGAAAAATGCCTGTGCTCTCTTATAAATAGTTTGGAGTTTTCCTAAAGAAAGATATGCTAATTATTTAAGTCAACAAAAATATCTGACTGCACATAAGGGTTGATTTTACATTTTAAACACTCACAGGCCTTCAAGACACCCCCCTCCTGACTGCTGATCTTAGACACTATAGCAACAAGTGAACATTTGTTCTGAAGGAATGCGGAGTATGCAACTGGGGGAGGGGTAGTACTATCAGCCACAAACTTATCTCCTGGTCCACTAAGTTATTATTTAACTTCAATCTTCCCTGAAACTGAAGAAACAGCATTTACTATCCAACATTAGCAGCCAGCATTTAACAGGCAGCTTACACTTTGACGATGTAGAACACAGATTTGGTTGAACTCAGCTTCAAGAGGAGGTTGGTTTTTTCCTCTTGTTCAGAATAGTGGAAACAGAAGAATTGTTCAATGACTGCAGATGAATTAAGCAGTGCACTACCATTGCAAACTTGCAAAACAAACAAAAAAAAATACCCAGCTCCTCTGGCTCTGGTCACAGCATCTGAAAGTCCAAGACTCCCTGACAAAAGCCTGCACACAGCAGACTCACAGAAAACAGGAGGCTTGGGCAAAACAGAGTGTGGGATGATCTGGAGCAAAACGAAAAGAAAGGTGGAAAGTTTGCTCTCCCAGATTAAGTGCAACATTCCTGGGGAAAACCTATAGTTCATAGCTATGTTTGGGTAATTCCTGGTTAACAGCTATGCTTGCCTGCACAAACTGACTGTAAAATACTTGGTTTTGCATTGCTGTGGGTTTCCCTTTATCCAGGCTGTACATCAAACTTCTACTTTCTTTGCATAACTTCTCAAGTTTGAGGAAGCTGGACAGGAACATGACTCAAGGCCAGGGATCTCAGTGCTTTCTGTCCAAGAGAGGGACCACAAAAGAGCAGGTGTGAAAGTGAAGGAAGCACGTGAAAACGACCAGGAGGTCTCTGGCTTGCTGTGGTCCTAGAGCTCCACTAAGAGAAGCAGCCTGTCTTTTTTTTCCCCTCTAAGTTTTGCCATTAAAAAACCCGGGAGAAGCTCTCAAAAAAACATCACTACTACTACCTTTCAGTTCTTAGTAATAATATAACTTGTTTAAAAAAAATTAAGGAAGTATTAACTTCGTCCTTATCCTTGTTTATATCCTTTACATCTTCCAGTTTGAAAGACTATTTCAGATTTGTGAAAGGACAATTTCAATTTCAGATTGACAGAACTTATATTTAGCAGTGACTACTACCTGGAGAGATGTGAAAGGGTGTACTAAGGAATTTCCAGGTCACAAAGACTGGAAGCAGATATGACTTTGCATGTAAGAAGCAGGTTTCAGAAAGGCAAGTTTAAAAGATGACTGTCAAATTCAAGTGTGCCAAAAGCGCAGTGCTAAGGTGACCAATTAATTCTCCATCTACAAAGGGCACTCTCTGCTTGCTGTTCTCCCCACCACCACCGCACCCTTCATATACCCCTGCCAAAGACAGCATTTAATAAAGTAGACAAAATAATTGGTACAGGTTTTAGCAGCAATGCCGCGATGCCAGACCGGAGTGCCACACCAACTCTGCCTAGAGCTTCACAGTTTTGTTCCATTTTAACCTCTGGCCACTCGTTCCTTTGTCAGTCACCTTCTCCCTCTTTGCTGGTACTCAGCACAACCTTACAGCCAGCTCATGGAACTGATCTGGCTAAAAACTAGTTCCTTTCTTCCTAGGACTAGTTTTCAGGCAGATCTGCCCCCAAAACTCGGCTTGCTATGCAGTCACTAGAGAACTACCACCAGCGTCAGGAAGCAGTGGGATCACAGCAGCTCACGCAAAAGTTTCTTTGTAAACTGCTATGGAAATAGACTATCAGCATGTTTAAAACAAAGCCCCAAACATAACAAGATTTATAATAAGAAAACAGCAGTTTTAGATGCATCCTGTAGATTTCAAGCAGTTACAGAACTGTATCAACAATTCAGCTGCTGATTGAGGGGGGGGGAAAGGCAATTTCAGCAGGAGCACTGTCAGAAGTTATTCTTCCCAGCTGCCCCAGCCTGATTTAGTCCCAGCCTCCCTGCTACTGCGGCTCACAAGGACACTTCTGCTAACTCTGCCATGGGAACAATAACATCCGAAGCAGCAAGTACAGGTTGTCAGAATTCACCCTTTGACACCTAATTTGGTTCAGCAAGAGGACGAACAATCTTATTATAAGCAAATGCATTTTAAACATGCAGTTAGTTAATTGTGGATCAAATTTGAATAGAGCTACAAAGTACAAAACCCCTATATTTTAATAATAAATCACAGAATTATTCTTCAGATATTGCAAGCATAATACACTTTGACAGATTCTGGAAATGATAAACAGACTATTTGTCTACATCCTCAAATATTTTTAATTCTGTAATATTATTTGTTAGTTACTTGACAGTTTGTTTTCTCTTTCGTTTTTTGTGCTACATGGAATAAGAGAAACAATGTGCTACATTTTATATGGATTCCTCTACCTTTTTCTAACGATTCTCAAAGGTCATTTAATAATTCACAAGCAGGTTGTTTACACATTTGATAATCACTATGTTTTCACAGTTCCCAAAAGTTAGTTGCCCTGACCACATTTTACTTTCCCTTCTCTTGTAAAAGTTTTTTTTTTAATCACACAAAATACTACCCCAGCAGAAAACCAGCACCGTCTTCCACAAAAAGTCTAAAGAGATCAGTCCAACTGCCCTCAAAACAAAACAAATATAAAAAACTCCTGCAAACATTGTTTCCAGAAACTGTTGCAAAGAAAAGTAAATACTTTATCAGATTCTTATTTAGAGCAGTTTGCCCACCTACCAAGCATTCATAGTACGAGGTGTCATTAGACAGGTAAATAGATCTGGTTTAAGGTGTATCAAAGACAGCACCTTTCACTGAGAAACATCAAAATTGGAATAAAGAACAAAGAGGAAAATTACACCTAGTATTAAATATTATCATAAATTCAGTCTGTAATCTTCACTGCAATAACTAATGAACTTCAGATTTCCCTAGCAAAACAGGACAAACTGACTTTCAAGAACACTGCCTCAGAAAAAAGGACATTAGCTTTTTAGACTATAATAAAATAAAGAAATAAAAATGAAATGCTAAAAATACTGCAGTGCCTTAATCATACTAAAAATAGGGACAATATACATTATCAAGCCAGGAAGGGCTGAAGAGAAATCATTCACCTTCGAGCCTCAGGCACTATATTCAGTCAATGGCTTCTGGCTTTTAGTGTAGCATGCGATTAACGCCAATCTCTGTGGTGCTAAAAGAAGGTTTTGAAGTCACTAGAGATTACAAGTTCCCCATTTTGAGGAAACCATTTACTTTGAGACACCTTTGGGTAAGTCCCACTGGGGTGAATATCTTATCCTTCAAAAATAACAACCTGATAGGTTTCAAGTCAGGTAGCATTCCTGATGCTTTTGAAAGTATTGGTGCTACTATAAAGAGAATGTAAGCATTCCTGACCAGGCCATCCACCTTCAGCAGTGCTTTTGCCTCTGCTTCAGTTTAAAAAAAAAAAAAAAAAAGGTAAAAAACCCCAACAAAAACAAACAAACAACAACTCAAAAATCTATCAAACTCTAAAAAAATCAGACACATTCCGATCGTCAGAAAAATCTGTGATGGAAGATACTAGCTTTATCTTGCTAGTCTCATTTCTTAGATACCTGGGAAAAAAGAGTGTACAAACATTTTAGAATGAACTAAAATTTACATTAGTTGAAGATAGGATGAAATTGAAGAAAAAACTTTTTGCTCATTAAAAGGATGCAGAATTACCCACATGAAGGACACAGTATCACACTTTGAAGGTTACATCAAAGTTTGTGATAAAGCAAGCAAAAACTTCCAAAATATACTCTAAAGTACAGTCAAGATGACTACACGTTAAAATGTAATTACTCCTGCACTTTTAAACCACACGCAAATTTTACCCTTGGAGCTATTCATAATGAAACACAATATTTCCCACAGTCTCAAGGGCAGATCTTAGAGTATATATTATACTCCTCAAAAAAACAAAAAGAGCAGCAGATGTCACAAAACTAGTAGCTAACTACCTTCAGAGTAGGGAAACAGGAATGCTTCCCCCCTTCCTAATGCAATACAAGCAAAACCTACTATGCACTGTTTAAAGACAAAATACTTACTCTCAGTTCATAATTAAAAGATATTTTACTGTGTCCTAAATATTCTTTTGTGGTCTTTTTAAACCTGAGAAAATTAATCTCATTTGAGCAAAGACCACACAGTAGCATCATTTACTTAAAGCAACAATAAAATTTATTATATGCAGTAAAGGCTTGGACTGTAGTCACCAACCTCATACATAAATACCTATTAAATAGATTCTCAACTTTGCATATCAATGCAATAAGCAATATTTTTTTTGAACTGGTAGATTCTCTAATACAACTCTGTAAGAATTAAGTCCTGCATGTTTAGGACAAGAACTAACCTCTTCAAGTTACAGTATTCACCTTAAATATAACTCGCACACTTCAAAATCTTTACTATTTTCAGTACTGTAGTCAGGTTTTTAAGCCCTCAGCAGGTCTCCAAGGGAAGCAAACAACTTCTCAGTTCCTAAAACTGCTTTTACTATAGGAAGTTATTTCTCATCTTGAGTGCCACTACTCTGAAAACCACAGACTGGCTCCAGCCTTTAGGCTGTACTTCCCGGAGTGTCCTACCTTTCCAAAGAGGGGTGTAAGTTGAAGGCAACAGTAAGGTTCTCACACTCTCAGCCGACAGCTGAAATGTTACTGTTGGAATTCAAAGTGCAGAGAAAACTCACTAGCTTTCAAGCTATCATATCTTAACAGGTTGCACTCGGGATTTACATTAAAACAAAGAGGTAAACCCAGGGCACATCAGGAAAACAGAATGCCATCAATAAAGCTGAACAGTCAAATGACCAGCACTAAGAATAGCACAAATTACAGGAAATTATCCGAGTCTTCTAAGTATTAATTCAACATACACTCTCAAATCTGGCCTTCCAGGCAGGGATTTCTAGGGAATTGTTTTCGTTTTCTTCTTATCAGAAAAGAAAGAAGATTGACTTATTTTGAGTCTTTTCAATAAATTTCAATTATCTCTGGCTTCATAAAGTACAAATGCTACAACTGAAGACAACCTTTCAGTTCAAACACAAAAACACAATAACAACAACTGTCCTTACTAGTACTAGCCAAATGAAAATCTTGCTCATCTGGAAATTTAGCTGAAGACTGGACCAAGAGACTGATGCCCTAACTGCATCAGTTGCACTAACCACCACTACAGTTTCAGCCTGTCAAGTAGAATTAAATACAAAATGTGTGAAACAGCACTGGATTCATTGACCTATGCTCAAACAATGCCCAGAGCTCTCTCTTAATGAAGACAATGTTAAAGTATCTTGATCTTATGCCTCAGATTGGATCACTTATAACAGAACGTTACATTCAATGAGTACAAGGCCTAAGGGACAGTAAGAACTGAAGGGTATGGAACACACAGTATTTCACTCAAGACAAGAGACAACTGCAGCTCCCTCATGTCCAAACATCTGTCAAACTTTTAAACTCTACATTTACATTCAGAGTGCTTTGTTTGCTGTTTTGGGGTGCTTTGGTTGGCTGGTTGTTGGTTAGGGTTTCTCTTGTTGAAGGGTATCAAAAATTCATTCAGCATTATGACAATGAGACTACTGTAAGAAATTAAATTGTGTTAGCATAAGGAATGCAAAGAGAAGTAGCCTTGGAACCTATGGAACATTTCATTTACCTAATACTCCCCTCAAGGGACTTCAACTTATTCTTCACGTTACAAATCAACTTGTACTGGTACCATAACAAAACACAGTTCAAGTCTGTAATCCCAAGGCACTTAAGTTCTAGTTTCGACAAAAACACATGTCATAGCCCAAAATCTCTTAGATTTTTCATCCAAGATTGGATCACTACATAAGAAGAATGTTAAGTGAACCACGGGTGAATAACTGCTGGGCTCTTCCACGACAGCTCAGGTACCACGAACAGGGAATACAAGCATCAGTCAGTATGACACGGAAGGCACATACCCTTGGCAATCAGCTGCCAACCACTGCAGACCCCAGCAGCAGAACAGGGACAGCTGGGAGCCACATGGTCAAGCACGAAGCTACGGTGCATCAGGAGTTTAGACAAATCAGCCAGAGGGGCAATACAACAATTAATAGTTGATGTAGAAGCGTAGGGAACAGTGGTTAGAAGCTCAAAGACCTACAGCAGGCTCTAGGAACGCTTACCAAGCAAGTATAAACACTCCCTGATGCAATCCTTCCAAAAAGGAAGAAATTAGTTTCCTATCCCTGCAACTGATTCCATCTTGGAATAATTAATGTAACTAATTTCAGGATGGTGGTAAGCTGCGAGCATTACAAACCAGAATTTTATGCGCAAGAGGTCTGTTCAACCACCTTAATAAGTTTTCATTAGTTTTTGGACAGACAATTGTGAACATTTCCAAAATTAGAAAACGCAAACCAAACTATGCAGCTTCTAGAAGGTTGTCTCCAGCCAGCAGTAAGCAAGGCCAGCATTACAGAGCTCCCTATACTATGGGGTCAAAGACGACAAATCACTCCCAACTACGGAAGAGAAACATCTTCCCTCTATAAATTGTTTAAATGGACAACACTGTTTCACAAATTAATTCTATACCATAGTATAAAACAAGATGACAACTCCTGTTTTTCGTGTTAGTTTTTTTGGATCGTCTGAGTTCAAAATTGTAAACTAACCAGTAATTAACTACTGCTGCAGGGCAACAGGAACACTTCAGTGTTTTAACAGTACTTTGCTACAGGATGCCCATTTCATTCTCAGTAGCCACCAGACACCCAACCTCACCAATAACTCTGCTCATCCTGTGTGCTCAGCAAAAACTATGAGGACACAAAGTGATCACTAGCGTCAAATTATTGCTCTTTTAAGAGCTGTTGGCACACCTTTCAGCAGCAGTATTTCAGCTGTGTGCACGCTCACTTGAACACAGAGCTGACTACAAATGCTCAGTACTCAGGACATCTTATACAGAACTACTCCGGTTGTTATTTCAGCTATTAACCTCACAAAATTTAGATAAAAGCTTTCCTGCTGAGGACCAAAACAGGACTAATGCTATTTCCCCAAAAGGAATAGGAACACAATAATGCACACCTCTCACAAGTGAGAAAATTGGCAGTTTCCACCTGCTGGCAGAAGACGGTAAATACTTCTCTTGCAAAGGAAGACAGTGTAGTTACAGTCTACCTTAAAACTCAAACTACTGCTATGTAAGACTTTCAGAAACCAAACCAGTCTAGAAAACTTAAGTATAACTAAAATAGTAATAGAACTGTTTGGAATTATAAAAAACATTCAAGTGGTAAAAAAACTGATAGGTTGACGGTCTCACAAATTCAAGTATCAGCCTAGACAGCCTGCTAAGAGCTTATTTTCCTTTGTTATGATTATGAAACAGATTGCACTGTTCTGGTGAGGAAATACAGGACCCAAACTAAAAACCACCACTTCCCGTAATCATCATGCTGGGGGTGGGGAGGGAAGAGGAAGGGAGGATAAATGGTGAAGGTAAAGGCCAGGGGGAAACAGCCACGGCAAACACTAGTTAAAACATACAAATAGAGTTGTTACACTTTCAGAAAATCTAAGAATTAAGAAGGACTCACACACCTTCTGAAAGAAAGGCTTCCTTCAAATAGAGTAGAACATCTGCAAATTTTCTGACATCATTCACTAGTTGCATGATATATTCTGGATCCACAACAGGATTATCATAGCAGTCAGAGTTGGAGCTAATGCTGCTCAGAGAGCTGCTCTTGGTGCTGCGCCCCATTCCCCAGTTTCCCGAATTTGAGATGGTGAAGAAGTTGGAGGTAGACAGTCGGGCTAATCCCAAACCACGCTTGTTACTTCCGCCGTTCTGTCGCAACATCCCAGCAGCCGCTGTACTTGCAGAGCTCTCGCAGTTAACACTCACTGTCACTTGATGTCCATTGGACAAGCCAAAGGCGAAACCCTTAAAAATTGGGGAGGGGGAAGCAGGTAGAGGAGAACAAAAAATGCTGATTAGTATAGAAATACATGTGAAGCAATACTTTTGTACTGACAAGATCCAAAACTTCTTTCAAGATGATACTGCTTTACATAAAAATGCTAAACTGAGTACTATAAAGGCTTTTGACTATTTGAAGTTATTTAAATATGTACAGTGGATAGATTGTTGCATTAAAAAAAAAATCAATGGCATGCCAAAATTATTTCAAAAGCTAATCATGATGCATGCTTATTTCATGAGAAAAGTCTCTTCCATGAATATTCATTCTGCAAACCTTAAAAATTGCATTCTGAACATTTACCGAGACCTATTCTTTACCATGAAACATTACTACAACGGAATACAATTGCAAAAACACTTGATGTGATACAGACTATGATCAACATCCCCTCTTGCATGAACCATGAAGCTATATTCAGCATCCTGTCTCTTAAGATAATACACAGCCTTGATCTGATAGGATGAATTTTCCCTGTGCAATGTGCCAAGCAAGAAACCACGGCCTATCACAGTTCGTCTCAAAAAGGAAAACATCCTCAAAGAAGTTATGTGGGCTTTTCAGCCTGTTATCTATTAATATGAAAGGCAATCAAAAGAAAGACATAGGAAAGTGAAGAGAGTAAAAAAATATTTTAGTATCAAAGTTTATCTGCAAATCTCAGTGCAGTTATCTTGAATGATGTTGCTCTGCTCAGAAAGTCTCACCATAAAAATGCACAAGTTTGGGGGAGTATAAATTAAGCAACTACCTGCATTCCTTTCCGTTAGGAAAAAAAAAACCAAACAGAAAGCAACTGAAAATTTTGCCATGTGGAGTTAAGCAATTCATTTCAAAGCAACAAACTGCAGGTGGCAGAGTCAGGTACACTTTCCAGCAGCTCCCACAACGCCTGCTGTTGTTCTCTCAACACCAGGAGAAATTCTCAGTGTTTACACTATAGCGTAAACACCACAGAAGAAAACAACCCCCCAAAACCAAACTGGAACACAACAGCTAAAACATTAGTGGGTTGCAGACACATCTGCAGCAAATCTTCAAATTCAATTACTTTACCTAAAAATAAAAGTTATTATGAACTGAAAAATACAGGTTGCAACGGGTTCTCCTGCATATGTTTGTATTTGGTTAGACCAACTGAAGTAGTAGCACCTTTATCACTTTGAACACTCCCACCATGAACTTCAAGAGACATTACTCTAATGCACTTCAATTATTTTTCCATTATTTCTGCTTTATTTCTGTTTGCAGTTTAAAAATATCAGAGGAAACGTGGTCAAAGCAGTTGTTTTTGTAATTAATCTGCAGGCCTTCCAGGGAGTGTGGGCTAGGGGAGGGAGAAAAATTCAGAATTTAACACAAATTAACTGCTCTAATTTCTGTTTACTGCTTAAAGCCAGCACCTATAAGAGCACTCATGACACTATACAAATAATGCAGATAATTGAGCAATTCCAGACACCTCAAGTAGACTGAAGTGAGGTTTACATTAAATATAGTGTTTAAGCAAGTTTCTTCTGTTCCCACATATAATTCTCATGGCTACAGAGCTACTTTGCAATTCTACCTTGCAATTAAGGCAAAACAAGCCACATAACCTTCTCTCCTCTTAACAAGTGTGATATCTATTTATATCGAGAAAGATTTTCATATTATTTAAAATACATGTCTCTTTTAAGTCTGGCCAGCTTCACAGTCAACTTTTTAAGTAGCATGATGTGTTAGACCTGTTCCAGTGGCAAGCTCATGCTTTTAAAGCTGTGTTATTTTAGAAATGTTGCCTTTTTTGTACAAGCAGTACAATAATGCCACCACTTTGAAAATTACAGAAGTGATGACAAAGCGTTTCTGAACGGGAAAAACTCGAGAAAACCAAAACTGAGCAGCTTAGCACAAGAGGCACCTTTTCCTCGTAAATATTAGCCCTTACGTCTTTTCCTCCTGTGTTACAAGGCAGATGGGGAAAGTTTCCCTCCCAGAACACATGCCTTTCATTACTGAGAAGTGTTTCATATTTCTTCAGGAGACTCTGGCTTTGAAAACGAAAAGCATCCACCAGCCTTGCTATAAACGCCTCCATACTCCTTTGGCTCACAGCGAGCCACTGCCCGTCCCGACGGAAAAAAAGATAAAAAAATAAAGTGCCAGATATTTCAAAAATTTGCCCTCCCAGCACAATTTCCCCGGTAGGGAGGGGAAGAAGCGGGGGGGGGAAGG
>VZRR01013054.1:550449-674867 GCA_013398015.1 Oreocharis arfaki
GGCGGGAGCGCGGCCGGTGCGCGGGGCTGCCGCAGGTGCGACTCGCGGACCGAGCGTGCGCCCGCCGGGCCCGCCGCGCAGCGCCCGCACAGCGCCCGCACAGCGCCCGCACAGCGCGCACCTCTGCGGGGAGCCGAGACACACCCGCCGTTCAGCGTGCGCGGGGAAGGGAGCCGCGCAGGAGTAGCTGCTGTACACACAGCAAGCTGCAAAAGTGAGGAAAAGTCCAAATTCAGGCCACGTGGTATTTTGCATACAGGATTCGCTTTCAAGTGATTTGGCCAACAAGAAACACAAACACCGTGGCAAAGCACGGAACAAATTTCTCATGGTCAACCTCCCACGCTTTGTATTCTTGGATCCAGTTTATCACTCATTGTACAGCTTCCAGTATTGTTATGAGTGAGTACATGTGCGTGCACACACACACACTTTCTACTGTACTCAGCCCGCTTTTATTCCGCTCTGTTGAGCTCTGTTGGCTACTTAATGAAAATGAGAGCAGTAACACAATTTATATATAACGTCAGTCTATATCTCCAGGGTGGGAGTGGATTCAGCTACCCAGATGGCCCAAATTTTGGCATAATTTAGCTTCTGAATTCAACTGCATGTGCAGATACATGCACCTTTTTCTGTTTAAGAGTGAAGAGCAGTTGGAAAAGCAGAAATTTGCATCATCATACAGAAACTCAGATAGTTCCCAGCAACACCATGACCTTTGGACCCAAGTACAGACTTCTGTAACGTCATCTCACAGCCATTGATGGCAGCAGTAGTTTTTCCATCTTCTAGAGGCAGGACTACAAACCCACACTTTACTTCTTGCTATTAAAAGGCCATTTAAATTCAGCAATCTTAGATCCAATGCCCAAGCTCAGGAATTGGACTTACTTTCCTAAGTAACATATCAAAGCCCTCAGCATCTAATTCCTAGCCCAGTTCCTCAATGCTAGCAGTTTCAGGCTTTACATCTTGAGTTTCCCCATCCTTGCTCCAGCCTCCTTTCCCAGCAACTCTCATGCAGGATTTTGTGTTAGAGCACCAACCTTCCCCTTGCTTCATCCTTCCTCTCGATATTTACCATTATTTATCCTACTGTAAGAATTTTATTCAATTTCTTTTGGAATTCTTAAAGCCTGAAACTAAACAACTAAACTAAAACAAGTTGTGACATTTCTTCTCTCTAGTGTCAATGTTAAACACTGTTCAATAAGTTTCCTTCATCTTGAAAAATTATAAATAAAATGGGATGTAAATTTAGAAATCCAGTGTTATAAATTCTTCAAGTCTTCTAAGCATGGGAAAAAAAGAGTTAAAAAGGAAACAATACTCTGAGCTTCAAAAGGATTTTGATCTTTCAGGTAATCGATCCTGCAAATGTCAAAATCAGGCCAGAGTAAACAATTGTAAACTAATTTAATGTGAAAGCAAGGAAGTATGGCAGAGAATGCAGGTTAAATAGTACAATCAACAATCACATCATCAGAAAAAGAAAGGTTTATTGTGGGAAAAGTCATTGAAACCATTAGATAAGTGTTCAATAGCAATAAAAAAGATAAAAAAGAAATTCCACCTATACTTATCAATAGATAGAATACAAAGCAATGGATACTATTGGGTCAGCCAAACCTTTGTTGAAAAGAAAAGCCTATAGCTGCAGCAGTCTCTCTTCCTTGCAGACACCCTTTTTGAAAATAAAAGTGACTTTATCTTGCCATAATTACACCATTCCCAGGCACATTTTAGAAAATACTAGGAAGAATAAACTCAACTGTTTCAAGTACATATATACTCTAATCCTTTCACTGTTTCTGAAGTAGACATACACTTCATTATGCTCCAGTTCCTCCACAGTCTTGTCTCTCTCATGTCAGCTCCCACATAAACCAACCTGGGTCTATACAAGAGTTCAGCAAATTTACTGGTGAATTGTTTATTTGGAAAAAAAAAATCAGTTCTAGATGTCAAATTGAAAGTGACAAAGAAATAGAAATAATAGGATTACATGTTATTATGCTTTTGAAATATTTTTTTCAGTTACTTTTGATTTAAAACATGAAAGTGTTCTACATTGTGGGAGGCCTAGCTTCAAACATCTTTTGAAAAAAGGATTTGAGCCCACATCTGCTGCATTATGGGAATGTTAAGTGAAGTTTTGGGTTTTCCTCAAAGTGAAACAACAAACAATTGTCCTTTTGCATTTTCATTGTTCAGAGCTTTTTTCCTCCCCATTTTCACTTTGGCTGCCAAATTGAATACAGATCATCTGCATTCCCCCTGAATCAAATCTAGCACAGAACAGCTGCAACTATGTCTCAGACTGTACAGTGTTGATTACCTCCTAAACTGCCTTGGAAAATATCACATGAAAGAGAAATGGAACTAACAGACCTACCTTCATGAAAATGTGCCTTGCATAAAAGGCCAGGTGTACATCACAGCTTGCAACTTTTGCTGCAGGAGATAAACTGGAAAGAGGATTAAGGGTCTGACAGCTGCTGTATGTTGGTCATCCTTTACTAGCCCACAGGGGAAATGCCCCTTTTCAGCCAAGTATAGTCTACAGCATCACTAATGCAGGCTTCAGGACAGTAACAGAAGTTGAGCATGTGAAAGGTTGCTTAAAGTAATTTTTTTTCTGTGCTTATGTATCATAGTTTACTTGGAATGAACTATTAGGCAAATTATTAGGCAAATAGTGAAGACTGGGGCAATAAGAGTCCAGTGTCTCAACAATGTAGTCTCCAAGAAGAGACAACAAAATTGGATTTGTGTCATGAGAGCAGGCACTGAAATGTCTAACTAGGTAAGAGTCACTTCTATGATTCTTTTAACTTTTTTTTTCCTGATAGAGCATGTGAATACAGTGAAATAAAAGCTATAGCATATCTCTGTTACAATAAAAAAGACAAACCAACAAAACTCCCGAACTACAAGTACCTGTTTCTTCCTTCTGACTTTACTCAACAAAAGTCCCTTTGAAATCTGAAGAAAAACCTGCCTGATGAAAGCTGCTCTACATTGCAGCTTCCTGCAGTCACTGCTTAGAGATGAAACATTTCTAGGTTGCAGCGTTAATGTAACTAGGACTGGGAAAGTAACTTCTGTTGAAAAATCAGTTTCAAAATCCTGTCTCTATTCTATCTGTGTGCAGGAGTGCCAGATATTCTAAACTAGTTGGAAGACATAAATTCTGAGCAGATAGCTTGCTGCAAGCAATAAGCATTCAGTACAGAGCTGGATATTGCTAGTGCTGCTAACTGCCACATCTGCAAGGAAAGCAACAGCAAGAAACCCAACTCTGGCCCCACACTGAGCATCACTTCAAATAATTTTTAACTAATTACTTAGAGAGGTAAGTTGGTGGAAGTTTCTACCTTCTGCTTACATTCTAACAAGAAGAATTCTGCTCTCTAGAGGTATTTCCATAAACCATTTCTTTTCAGGAATTTATATACAGGATACTGCAAAAGGCCAATATAATCTGTATATCAGAAAACCATTCAAGACTCAGCTTCTGTTAAAGGAAATAATGTGACATTTTTAATAAAATAAAACCTGCTCACTGCTACATTTTAAGTTTTAGCAATCTGTTATTGAATAATAGCTAGAACTCAAACCAGAAAATTATTTCTGTAAAGCCTGAGAAAACTCAGAAAATTGTTCCCCCAGCCATCTGCATCTACTGATGGTTTATAAAAGAATTTTTTTTTCTCTCACAAGATCTTTTTAGTTGTAATAAATACCACCCACCTACCTGAGAACCCATCAAGATATAAGATTCATGCACACTTCCTAGAACACCCTGCATTTCAGTCACTGCAGCAGATGCCCTTAGGGGAACTATGTGGGTGAAACTACAGCAGCCACTGTGTACTGGTATGAACCTGCAGAGCCAACTGATAGAAAACAGGAGCACCCCATCTCCTGCAGGTGTGCCACTCACACAGGGATCAGCCATCTCTCTCTCTGCAGTACTAGTCTTCAAGGCAGATCACAAAGATGAGCAAGGGAAATGAAATTCATAGCTTTAGCATGTATTAAAAAATGAAATTTTTATTCAATGGCTCATTGTAATTCACCCCCAACATAATCCCTCCATGCTTTTTAATGTGATGAATAAGGTCTCTTTTCTATGGGAGATACACAATCACCTCTCCCCTGACAAATAGCCCTCTTCTCCACTAATCTCTCCTCTATTTCACAATTATTGTTTGTTTTTTCTCTCAGATGATCTAGCTGTTTTTTAGCTTAATGCAGAGCAGTTATTATCAGACTTGATGCCCCCAAAACTGTTGACTTTTTCTTTAAAGTTATATCAACTGATCTAATTTAAAACTCGTTCCCTGGTCTTCCCTCTTTTACGTGGCATCCTGCCCTGCTCAGGATGAGCTACATAACATCCTAAACTGTTCCTCAAAAATTATGCAAGGCTGGAAGCACGATGTGAGAGATGCAACTGGACACGGAACAACTCCATTTGCTAATCCTCCAGGGAAAAGGATTGCCACTGGCATATGCTGCACCCCATTTCCAAATTTTTAACAAGCAGTTTCTTAAGAAACTTCCACCTTAACTAGCAATTGCCAAGGAGAACAGTGGGTGGTGAGGAATGAGAGGAAAGACTGCATGAAGGAAACAACTTCCAGAACGTTCACAGCTTGCCAAACACACTATTAACCAGCAGTAATTACGCCACAGCGACCTGCTGCTGTGGGAGCCAGGAGGCCTGAAGCTACCACCCTGGCTCAGTTAGCCCCACCTGCCCTACCGGTACCAGCAGGATTTAAGGCAGAGAAAGCCCAACAATTAAGGGTTAGCAGAGAAACAGCCTGTTTCTACAGGGAACAGGAGGTTTGGCTGGGAACTCCTTGTAGGTGGTGTCTTGCCAAAGGCTGTCAGCCGGGCAGCTCTTGGTCTGACGTGCTCTGGGCAGCAGGGCTGCTGCCTGCCAGCTGAGAGAGGTGGTAAGCAAAGCTGTTGGTGCTGGACTTGCCTGGCAGGAGAAGGGGCTTGTGATGCAGCTTCTGTTGGCTTTGCGATTTGAATTAGGGGTTGGAAGTAGATTATAGGATATAGAGATGGTGTTGCCCAGTTTCTGGAAGCCCTCAGGACAGCAGGCCTGGAGGGCGCTGAGGGGACTCCTGCTGTTGCTGGGTTTCTGTCTCGCTGCTCTGGAGCACACAAAGTCCTTCTGCAAGCGCTGGCTATTGCTGCTCTCAGCCTCAAAGCAAAAAATTATTTGTATGTTCTTGAGAGTATTTCGTACTTAAAGAATTTGATAAATCCAGTTTAAAAAAAAAGGTGTGGCTAGGAACTTCTCCTTCCCCCAAATTTGACTAATTATTAACACAACAGTAAGTCAATTCAGATGTAGCAAATAAACCCCTTAATCCTCAGTAGTTTCAGAACTATTTTTAACGTACATTCCATTTTTCCTCTAACAATAGTTCTCTGCCAGGGAGAACAGTGTATTTCAGGTTGGGAGAGCACATAAGGTCCTTAAGTAGCAATCAAGTGCATTACATGTGATTAAGTGGTTTCTACTTCCAGATCTATGCTTTTGCTTCTTCCTTCCTTCACCTGCCTCTGATGTTGTGTCATGATTGTTTAAATCCAGTCCTGACAAAATTATCTAGGTTAAAAGAACCCCTATGGTTAAAGGTCTTGCAGTTCACTTGGATCATTTTGCCAAGACAGAGAGTACAGCCTGCCTCGAAGGTGGCAAACCCAAGTGTACTAGTTCGTGATGGGGTAGGGAGTGGTAACCTCACAACCTGCTTAAGGGGAAGCTAGAATGGTTTTTCTCATTGTGGCTCAGAGTTTTCTGTGCTAGTCTTGCGGACTCTACTTGGCTTCCATAGGCAGTTTTGCTGCCAGAGATCATATTTTTATGTTGGAGCCTAGACAAATAAAAGAGAGATTCAGCTAAAGATCAACACTGCTGATACTTTGGCTGTTACGCAGTTTGTTCAGGAAGAAAGTGTTTCAGATTCAGTTTTTATGGCAATATATATGTTTGAGATACAATGATGTATGTTTGCTGTGAACAAGTGAACCTTGTTTATTGAGTGTAGTTAAAGCATAAAGTTGACCAATACTGGCTGGTAAAGACAACTGAGCTAATCACAATGAAACTGAACTGTTGTGCCTGTGTGTTGTTATAAGTTTATCTGAACTGGAGCTAGAGCAGAGCGCTTGGACATGGTGAGGGAAAGGTGAGGAACTGCATTCTCCTGTGCATAACTAATGGCCACTAGCTGGTACTTCAGGACTCAAAAGGACGGGGAAATAAAGGCTGTTGTTCTCATCACTACAGAGCAAGATATACTTTACTGTTTACTAAAGCTTATAATGAAGCTCTATGCTAAAGTAGAACTATGCAATTACTCTTCTTTTTAACTACAAAAGCAGCATCTGACCATAATATTAGCAAGGCTAGGAAAACATAATCCAGCTATAATGGCTGGATCTCAAGCTTTACTGAATTTCATATGCTGGTCACATTACCTGAGGAAGTATTTTTTTGTACAAGGAGCTCATTCAGTAGTTTTCATCCTGGACTTTGTAACCTGAATATCTCAGTGAAGTTCTTTCTAACATCTTCCTACCAAATTAAGTATTACAGTCTGCTTTGTGACGCAGTAGTTTTGACCACCTGTATTAATGGAGATCTTTAAAATGACATTACACTTTTTTGAACACTGGTGTGTGTATAGATGCTAGAGGGTATAATATTGTTCAATGAAGTTGCTAAAATGATTATGATGTGTGCATAGGTTTTGAAAGTACAGTGCTATTGCCAGTGTCTTCTGTGTCAGTGAATGCAGACCAGTCTCCTGTGGCAATATTGTCATGAGAATTCTGTGGCATGTCTCTAGACTAGCTTCAGGAGAGGGCTCTACTCCTAGTCCTGCATAACAATTTGCTTAATTTGTGGGTGGTATTTTTCATCTACAAACATCTGGTCACCTCCACCAATGGCAGTTATGAATGCTTCTTGACCATGAATATGAGTTTCAGACAGAGCTTCTGGGAGAAGGCTTTCTCTCTAACTGAGCTTTTCCACCCATCAGTATTTCCTTTCTTTCAAAATATTGGATCTTCACTCAAGTGATATAATTAAAGAGGAAAGAAATAACTGCCACGCAGTTTTGAGACTTGTCCATGTGAACAGATCTCCTGTAAATAAATGCAAGTAGAAAAGGTATGGGCCCTTTAAAGACAAGTTACTAAATGCCTCTGACATATCTTTGAGTTGGCTGATCCCCGAATTACTGTACAAAAGCTTCAGTGAAAACAGTGAATTCTATCCAGTTCCTGATGGAACAATTTTAGATGCCTGGTCCCAAGGGACTATTACTGAGTGGCTCTGGGCCTTGGTGCAGCACCTGAAATCCTGAAGGGGATTTCCTACTGACCTTAACTGCTCTTTGCCCAGGGCACAGGTTGTCCAGCCTATAATGAGGCTCCTAAATCTTCCTGTTCACAGTACAGGGAGTGTAGGTGCCTAATGCAGAATTCCCTGAAGGCCATAGGCTGAGACAGACATCAAATGCTATAGCCCATCAGTCTCTCACTGGACTTGGCCCAAAAATTCCTAATCCAACACCAACAGTGGTCTGTAAGTTTTGTTTTGTTTCCTGTTTTTGCTTTAAATAGTAATGATGAATCTGATTAGCTGCAAGACAGCAGATGCTATGGCAATATAATATTTGAATAACAGATGTGAGAACAGACTCTGGCCTTGTTTTATATGACATGTTATTTAATATTATTAAACATTTTCTTGTGCAATGGAAGCCATGCTTTCTGCTCTTTCAGAAACTCTCTACTGAATAATATGAATCAGGACCACTATTATTTTAAGTATATATATATATATATATATATATATAAAAACCTGAGAAAATAACATTGTATCTAAAAAAACAGCATATATTTTGAAATATAATATTAATCATAGAGGGATTAAAGTAATAGAACTTATCTATTTCTGTCATTTGGCCTAGGTAAAATAATCCACTGTGATACTTAAGGATATAGGTTAACAAAATATTTAAAGAATAATTACTTTTGATTATGTATATGGCATAAAAATACAGAATACGATTCACTGCATTGAAAATCACAGCGTTTTAACATTTTATTCTGAGAAAAGCCATAAATGGCTTGCACTTACTGATAGATATTCAAAAGTTTATTTTTAGCAAATGTTATTTACAAATCTGTAGTTCTGATGAGAAGTCTGAATTATATGTAACTAGAAGACTCCAGTATTAAATACAAATTAACCCAAGCCACACTTGCTTGTGTCCAAGTTATGACTGGTTCACTGGCATGGCAGCAGCAGGGTACTGTGTTTGATAACAGCAAGAATGAGAAATCAAAGTTGGTAGGTTTGCAAACCTAGTGAACGGAAAGGCCACTGATAATGCCTGAGCTATGGCAGAATGCACTCCGACTGGAGACCCTGCTCAGCTCTCTCCTGAATAAATTGTCTTGGTAGGAACGCGTGGGGATGCCCTGTGAGTTCCCCAGCTTGCCCCATGATTCACAAAGATGGGGCACTCACAATGGGATGTCTCTGTGAGGAGATTTAGCCTCGTGCCCAGTCAGGATGACTGCAGATGGAGTCCCTTTGCTTTGGTGGACACTGCTGACAGCTGCTCTGGGAAGAGCAGTCCCAGTAGGTACAAGTCTACAGACATGAAAATTCTGTTCTTCTAAAACTTGAGGACTTTACCAAAGGCAGGCCGCAAACCTGGGCTGGTTCCTACCTTGTCACCCTGACCCTGTTCTGTGAAACAGCTTTGGAGACTATCCTCCTCAGACAGAGAGCCTCCAGAGCCAGATGCAGCCATGAAGCAGCATATAATCAACAAAGCCACACTGGCAATCTTCTTTAGCGTAGGAATGTGACTCCAGTGTTGCTGGAACATTTGCCATCTAATTTCAGTAAGTTCTCCCAACCAATAGAAAAATCCCCGAGACAGGCTTGGCTGCCAAACATTACCGGCTTTGAAGTCTGATGGCAGGTAAAAGCTGTATGTCAGTGACCTACTAGAACATCAAAAGGTATGTCAGAGAATGGTCTTGCAGGGCTCAAGCTGGAAAGCTAAAAGAAAATCCTCAGAGATAATATTAAAGGACTTCAAAGGTAGGAGATATGCAGAAGGTCAACAAGAATGGTCAAAATCAGACAGAGAAACAAAAACTTTCTCTGATGGGTAGAAGTTGGAAAGGAAATAAAAGGGAGAAATATGTACTGCTTTTTATGGTCACATGGTACATGTACTGTACAAGCAACAGCTATCTTGTCTTCAAAGTGTATGTATCACCATGCTCAGAATATAGACATGTACAGTTAATGCCTCAAAAGGAGACGAATAACAGATAACCATATTTCTATTTTATACTCACATATCTAAAGGTACTGTAGAATAGGATTTTTTTTAATAACATAGTTTATCATAGTGTAGTGAGTATGTAACAGTGAAAGTGAAAGACACAAACATTCAAGATCAGGTCCTAATCTGACAGACTCCATGTGTGATATATAACATAACCAAAAATAAAGGTATCAATGTAAGAAATACATTAACTTATGGATTAATCTCAATACTACAAGGGATTTTTTATAATCTCTGGTACTTCATCTCTCGAGCAAGGATTTTTCAGCAATAAAAACCTGAGAACATAGAATTTATGTAGAAGTAACTCTGGAACTAGAAATAGGTAAGGCTTCAAAATAAGAATGACCAGGCTGGGTAAGACCAAGAGTCTAGTAGAACCAGTATGCTGCTTCTCATAATAGCCATGAGTGGATGCTTAACAAAATACGAAACACTGGACAGGAATATTTTCCTGAGCTTCCAGCCGTTTGCAGCTGAGAAACTTCCTGAGCCAAGCATGACTTCTGTATCTAGTAACTCTCAGTGAATTCCTCTCCCATGAACTTCTGTAATCCTCTCCTGAAACTTAATTTTTAGCAAACACATTCTGTAGCTGGGGGGATTCCCAGCTTTACAAGCAGATGCTGGAAATATTTTTTTTTTTTTTTTTTTTGCTCATTTTGGTAACTGAGAGTCAAATCTACTGTACTGAGATTCCGTCTGGGTTTCTGAATCTGGCTCCTGCCACAAAACCTGTTCTGTGAAGACAGGCTCTATCAAAACAAGCTGCAGGAACAGATCTTCCATCAATGCCACTGTGCAACGACCGAAATGAATCGGAGAAGAGAAGGAAAGAGCAGCACCATAAGATCCTGAACATCAAAATGACCACAGGAAGACGTGTTCAAAATAAATTAGAGCACACTTGTGTGTGCTTTTTGTGGTTTACCATGGTGCCAGAGTGCACAGGGCTGTAGTTAAAATTCCACTGGTTTTTTTCTCCCTTTGTGAAGTTCTGTTTTCAATTTTCAGTGTGCAGCAGCAGTGTTACCATATACGGGAGAATCTGTGACCACTCTGGACCTATATCTCTGCACTGGGAATGCATAACATAAATGCATTTCTTTTTAAACTACTTTTTCTTTGTTATTCCAATGGTAAAGCACTGATTTCCTGTAGCCTCCAACATGGACAGAAAAGTTTATAGGCAAATGATCAGGTAGATCAGATTGTTCCTGCTTTGCATCCATACAATTTAAAAAAGAGAAAGAGGCTGTGAAAAGGAATGTTGTTAAATATATGCGATACAGTAAGTGGGTTAAGCTGTTCAGATCACCTGCTTCACATGCAACATAAAACTTTTTTTTTTTCACCCCTTCAGGAGGAAAATAAACAGTTCCCCTATCCCTAGGGTGGCAGCAAGCCCTAACAAGGAAAAGCAGGACACATTCCTTTCTTCCTTCCTTTTTAACCAATCACTGAATTGCTCCCAACACATTCCAGATCTAGTAGGATAGCTTAATTGCCTTCACCTGGAGGCCACTGCCTGAATTCCTGTCAGTTAATATAGCACCTATGGAGTGAGGCACTGTGATTTCTTTCTGATGAAAGTGGGTTAAGCACCCAGCCCCATGGCCATGAGCAGTTTCATAGATTCGTTTGCATATGAAGATTAATGAGTTTCTTGGGTGTAACTGTGCCTATAAAACTTCGAGTCTATAAGTGTCATCAAACATAATTCCTCCCTAAAGACTTAGAAGTGATATGAGAAAGATGAGGAACTGTTTATTGTAATAAGTTGTGGTTATGAGTGAAATCTTTAATTGCTTCCTTACAATGAAAGGTCTGCATGGAGAAGGGAATGTTGCTGGTTTGCTTTCACTGGTGGTGAAATAGGGAAATTTCCGTAACAATTCATGATCAGGTGTGCAGTGTTATTCCACAAGGCAGCCTACATTTTGCAAAGCTATTCAGACAATAATTCTTGTCATGAAATGTTGTCAACCATCACTCTGGGTCATAATTTCTCATTTCCGTAGTTACCATTCACACAGAATGTCAAGAGGGGTCTCAAGATTCAAATCCTAAATCAGTAGTAAAACAACAAGTTTATGCTTTTTTCCAAATGAGTAGCTAGACAATTAGACTAGAAAGACAAAAATACTTAAATGTATGGACTCAAACCATAGTTTGCCATTGTTACGCATTTGTTCTATTTCTACCATATTTTATGAAGTATTTTGTAATAAGCTTTAAAACCTCTCTAGTGTTGCCTGATTCTGTTCCAAGTGAAGTGGAACATTAACATTAATTCTGCAATAGAACTGAAAACAGTTGTTTCACTGACAACATTTTGACAGTTTGATGAAATACCAGGGAGTTTGACAAGAGTATTTTATCACAATATTGCCTAGATAGAATAAATTTCCACAGACTATAACAAAATAGTCAGAATAAACCAGTAATAGGCCATTATTCATATGTCCACTGCAGAAAGGAAAACAGTGCAAGCAAGACCAGAAGGCCTCTAAGGCTTGAAAATAATGGTAAACAAAATAAGTAAAAACGTGCAAAACCACAACCACGATGATAAACAACAGTTATTAACTATTCTATTTTCACCTGAGAGACAGAGGGGTCTTACTAATACACAAGGCTCCTACTAGAGTGAAGTTAATGATATAATTTTATTCTAAAGCTCAAAAGATAAATTTCTGTGATAAACAACAAAAAGTATCTGACAGTGTTAACTCACTTTGATTTTATTCTGTACATCAGTCTCCAGATGCCCACATGAACTACTCAGTTATATAGGCATTCTTGGGAACTTTTTTTCCTTCATGTAAAGAACCTTATACCACAGAAAAGGAATGGAATATCTGTTTCTCAGGTGTCTTGTACAAATATGCTTTGCCATTGCTCTCATAACTACTGAAATATTACCCAAAGTAGACCAACAGTGACTTAGTGGTTTAACTACCATGACAACAGAAGGAATATGCTCATTTAGTACACATTTAGTAAATTAAATGAAAAGAGATCTCGAAATTATTTGCTCAATAGTTGGGCTACTAAAATTATTTCTGCACAAAGTGTTTTACAGATACTCCATAAAATCGAAGTTATGAAGGCAAAGAGTGCTCTGCTGTTTCACCAGCAAAAACCCCATACTCAGTGCACAGTCTCCCCTAACACATACATGAGATTTGGGAATGAAGATCAGATGTGTACAAATAAGGAGAATACCCCATGTGTAGAATTTAAATTATCTGTCCAGAGCACAGCAAATGCAGACATTGCTGTCCATTAAGTGTATATCACAACTTCCTTCAGCGTCTGGGTTTTTATAGCACTGTAACCGGCAGCTGAGTCCCGGACAAAGCCAACCCTGTGGCACCATCCTGTGGCACACCTGGCACTTGCACGACTGCGACTGCTCTTCCAGCGGCTGTCACCTGCCCGTGACTGCTCCACCGACAGTGCAGCAGCAGAGCCCGCTTTGGCGCTCTCGTTTCGTGTTGCCTTCTGCGACTAAGTATCACACTGGCTGCCTCGTTCTTGGGAAAATGGTTTGAAGGGAAGGGAGTTTTCCCTACTATTCTAAAATCAATCCAAATATACTCCTCAACCTACGGCGAGTATGATATAAACAAATAAAATATAGAATTGGGAGACAGGTATTCAAAGAAGAAATACTGAGATAGGCTGAAAATATTAATTCCAAAATTCTGAAACAAACTAGAATAAGACTGTGGGATCAGTTTGGTGGGAAATATTTCCAACAAAGTCAGGGTGGTATATAACTTTGGAACAGGCAATACAGTATCTCACTGTAAAAAGGAGGGAGAGGACAGAAATTATTCATGTCTAAAAAGTCCCTGAATTTGAATTGAGTTGTCTGCAATAATTTAAAGCAAAGAGTGAAGTGTTGAATAACCAGAGCAGGCAAGATTATATTTAATAAGCTGGGCTTTCCTCAAAAATGACTTGATTTTCTAGGAAAACACAATGTGTCACACAATGTGACTGAAGTGAACATTAATAAAGCACATTATATGGTGCTACTCAGAAATTTATTAATTAAGTGGGAAGGTTGGTATTCTTTATAAGGATTATAGTACAGGCAAAGAACTGGGTAAAAGTGGTAAAAGGTACTGAATGATTTTTAATGGTGAATCCAGCGTAGTCAATAACGACCTGGCACTAATGTTACCAGTGNATAATGCAGAAAAAATGGTTGATTCTAAGAAATTGAGGCATGAAATGGAATGAAATTCTACAAGACAAACTGTAACATTATACTTCCAAAGAATAAAAACTATGTAGCTTTAAAGCAAGCCTTAGAGCACTTTAATCCTTATTCTAACATTTGCTCCACTTTTCTAATAGCTCACTTGCAACCTGTTATTTTACTGAAATGCAGCAAATTCAAAGAGCTCAAGTGAAAAATATCCTGAAAATATTGCACTATGTTCACTATGATATTGCATTTTCTGTTCAAAAGGCTGATGATGAATCTAGAATTTTTGGAGAACCTTAAGTTTAGTTTGGATTACTATGCAAAAGTTTGGAAGATGAGTTAAATTTTTTTGAATCAGTGAGGTACTGCTTATGTGACCACAACTGAATCAAATAAACTTGCAGTCTAAGACTTGCTACTGTGAACTGGAGGTTCCAATACCCACTTCTAGAACTTCCAAGGAAAAACTATTATTACTTTAAATTACATTTGTAGATCTCTCCTCTTTTCTCTTTCCTCCTTCTCCAGACTTTTGTTGCTCATTTTAACCTTCTCTTCTGAGATTTCAATTACTACATGGCTTCCCTCCTTCACCCAATGTAAGAGTCAGTGCTCTGCTTTCCCTAAGGTCCTACACAATTCAGGCATGTGATCTTTTCCTCACAGATATTCTCTTCCCAGAGCAGGGAGAGCACAGGCTATGATTGTACTACATTGCTACACAAGTCTTATTTCTGTTATGAACAAAAGCTTCAGTGTTTCTTACCGAGAAGATCTTGGAAAAAGTAGGGATATATGTTTCTCAAAATGTGAGGGTCCCCCTGTGGCTGGAACAATTCCTTTAAGCTGTGGGATGGCACAGAAGATGAGCCAGTTGAGCACCCGTTTGAGAAACAGCAATTTCAGTGATGCCTGAAGTAAACTTTGCAAAATGTGCTTGTAAGAGCTACTCAGTACTTGCATGTCTTGATCTCTTGCCTTCTTTTAGCAATTTTATTCACCCTCCTTTCCTGCCAGACTGCAGGGCTTATTGGGCTGGAAGGTATTTCAACAATACAGTCCAGACAACACAACTGCTCTGCTTCTCATTTGCCCTGGTAGTCATGTGAGTCAAGCCCTGGGATTTACAATTCCAGATTACAAAAGGAAATATATAACAAGTTTAAAAATTAGGGCACAGGTGTTTCTGAAGGTCAAATATTTGGCATGATTAAGTTTAGGAAAATAATTAGGAAAATTAAGGTGGTTTTTTTTTTTGCTTAGTTATACACAACTACTAGAGGTTTGATCCTAGAGCATTTGGTTACTTCTGCTGCCTGTTTCTGCTATTCCCACCAAGTTAGTGTGAAATAAACTAGCGTGTGAACATTCAGTACATTAACTAAGCTGCGATAATAACAAGGAAACATGTCTTTACTTGTGGCAAAAACTCACTCTCATTTCAGATAACAGGGCAATTGGCAACTGAGTTTTGACTTGGAATGATGTAATTTGGATGATTATTTACTTAATATTTAAACTGTGTATCTTCTATTTATATATTCTGCATTAAGATGGACTGTGTGGGTTCAGTCTTGCTGAGCTGGAGCGAAGAATCCTGCTCTACCTTATAAACTGTGCCTTAGCTGGCAGGCAGAGAGGATGAGCTTTCATCTGTGGCTTAGGGTGTAGCTCTATGTAGGAAGGAACAGAGAATTTTCTCACGTTGTTTAGAGACATGCAACTTAATCCCTTAAGGCTGAAGAGTAATATTTTCCTTCCCTCTGCTAGAATGAGATAAAACTTCACTATTTACGTTTTCCTATGAAAGTAAAAAATAATTTTTTTTTTCTGTACCAAAAGAGGAGGAAGTTTTTCTGTGAATCTCTGTATTTATAGATATATATCCACACATGCACATATATCTATATTTATATGCCTAGAGAAACTTCCACCATTTTTTTCGAAAACTTTTAAAACTCTGGCCTGTATAGCATTAAGGCAACTATCCGGCTGGGTATCACATTTGTACGGTTATATCCATCAGATCTCCCAATAAATTCAGTTTAAAATTTTAAATTCCAGTGGACATGAGTTAGACAAAAAAGTTCTGCAAGCAGTAAGACGTAATATTAATACATTAGTAGCAAAAATTATTATTAGCATATTGTCTTGGTTTGAAAGACAGGTGTCTGCTAAGGAAGGCAGGAGCCACCCTGGAATGGAAAACGCAACCCCCTTCCCTCCGA
Organism: Oreocharis arfaki; assembly: GCA_013398015.1. Taxonomy (NCBI): domain Eukaryota; kingdom Metazoa; phylum Chordata; class Aves; order Passeriformes; family Paramythiidae; genus Oreocharis; species Oreocharis arfaki. Next base: position 566,316 of record VZRR01013054.1, read on the forward strand.
ATCATTGTAATTTTGAAATTAAGGGGTTTTCAGGCAAAGATACGAGGAATAGGAATAACAGTTCTTTACTAATACAGATATATAAAAACCAGGGCAAACAAACAACACTACGGCAGTAACAACAACAGAACCAGAACCCAGCGCGGCCCCTCTCGGCTGCCAGGCCCTTCCCCTCTCGGTGCAGTGCCGCTCACAGCCGGCAGGGGCGCTGGCGGCTCCCGGCGGGCAGGGCGGCTGCGATGGTTCCCCCGCGCCTGCAGGGGGCGCTCCGGAGCGAGCCCGGGCACCACGCGGTGATGGCGGCCGAGGAGCTTCACAGCCCCCGGGGCAGCCGACCCCGGTGTCCAGCAGGACCCTCGGGAACAGCAGGCTGGAGCAGCAGGAACGAACATGAAACCCCGGGTGCTAGGCGAGATGTATCGAACTCCGGAGCTGCAGCGGGAACCCGGGAGGTCTCAGCAGGCAGGGAGTGAGGAGCTACAGTGTAGCGAAGGCTCGCAGCAGCGGCACAGGAACAGCGCGGGCGGGGCAGCCGGGCCCGGCTCCCAGCAGGGCAGGGAAAGGTTGGAATCCCAGGGCTTTCCCTGAGGCACCGAAGAAGGGGGTGAAAAGGTTCCTTTTTTCAGTGAGGTAGGGTGTTAAATAGGATCCCAGTACAACAGCCGCTCCAGCGAGCAAGCCTGCTGCTTCTACTCACAGTAGAAGGAAGGCAGCAGGAGGCAGAGGCCCGCAACGGCGACGGATTCCCTCCACCAGGAGAGAAGCTTCTCTCCCCTCCGAACGCCGGGAGAACAAGACCTAGGGGCTGTACCCAGCCACTTTTTCCCAGTTCAAATCTCGCGGTGTTTCTGCCCTACACAGAAAATCCAGGGTAAAAGGGTAGCCAGCTGAACTCCTCCCCCTGTGGCCAGGTCTTTTTGTCTTTCTTAAGTACCCAGTGATTTATCTCTTAGCAACAAGTATGGGGGAAAATTCTTAAAGAGAAAAAAAAAAAAGAGAAACAAAAGGGGAACTCCTAAAACCCTAACACATATCTTAGTAGCAATAAGTAATATTAGTAAGTAGCACTGTTAGTAATAACATGTAGTAGTAACATCCTTTCTTTAAAAACAAAAGAAGTAGCAGCTTCTTTCTACACATGTTCATGAAGAGGAGCTTCACATTTCTTTAAAACTTTACTATATTCCTAAGATTCTTCAGGAGTCTGTTCTTTGCCTCTTCCTCTACTGTTATTGATCCTATTCTTATTTAACAAAAGCCCACTTTTTCACATTTCTGAATTTTTCTCCTTAAATCACATATTTTGTTACCTATTCTACAATATAATTATAGGACAACTTCGAATATGTTAGATAATTTGCACTGGCGCAGCATCCTACAATGATTCTAGGACAGAAATAAAGTAGTAGTGCAGATCATCTTATCAGCATTTATCTGCCTTCGCCATAGAACTGTCATTCTTTCCATCATCTCCTGCCTCATATGCTGTGTCTTAAAATTTTTGTAATATGTGACAGAACAGGCCTGTAGGCAACAGCCTACTCACCTATCCCATCAGAATCCAGCACAGGTTCATGCAAAAAGGGAACTGGGGTTGTTTAGCCTGGAGAAAAGAATGCTAAGAAGAGACCTTATTACTCTCTACAACTGCCTGAAAGGAGGTTGTAGCAAGGTGCATGTTGGTCTCTCCTCCCAAATAACAAGTGATGGGATGAGAGGAAATGGCCTCAAATTTCACCAGGTGAGGTTTAGATTGGATATTATAAAAAACTTCTTAACTGAAAAGGCCGTCAAGCATTGGAACAGGCTGCCCAGAGAAGTATTTAAGTTACCATTTCTGCAGGTATATAAAAGATTATAAAATATATGTGTGTGTATACAATGTATAAAATATAAAATGTGGCACTTAGGGACATGGTTTAATGGTGGACTTGGCAGTGCTGGGTTAATGATTGGACTTGATTTTAAAGGTCTTTTCCAATCTAAATGGTTCTATGGTTCTAAGAACTGAACTTGAACTCCCTGACAAATGATTCTCCTACTACGTTTCCCCCATCTCCTCTAGCAAAAATTGGTAGCCCAGGTACCACAGGCTTCTGGTCCAGCCCACTCCATCTCACACCTCATTAGATTTAAGTTGCCTTCTTTCAGCCTTCTTCTTCTCCAGTCAGTTAGGTCTAAATCCCTCCTTTCTGTTTTGCTCAGTAGCTCTAAATGTCACCCTCTTGTTTTGGAACACACATCCACTATGCTTTTCTTGTCTAATCATCTAATTCCCTCCCAGTACCACAATCATTGTCCAGCCCATGTAATCTCCTTGTTCAACTGGTCTCCAGGTCCTCCTTCCACTGCCTTCCTAACCCAACACGGCTCAGATTCCTAAATATCATCTTGCTAACCCACTCCAGTTTCTATACCCCTTCTTCACTGATTTCTTGTCAAGCCATTTCTTTCTCTTCCACTCTCAGTCTTGCCTCATCCTAATGCATTCCCTTCATTCCTAATGTGGTTTTATCTGCTTCCAATCAGATCAGTAGGATAATTCTGAAAGTCAAATACGGTTACCTATGTTCACACAGCATTTCAAGCTGCATTTTGGCATAAAACAACCATTGCAGGAAGAGCCTTGGAGCCTGCACAGTGCTTGATCAACAACAGACTGCTCAGTCGGTATGGAGAAAGGTTGCAGAGACTTGGATAACATGACCTGTAAGATTGGGCAATATGATCTGGGAGGACACAGATGCTGCATGGTTGCTTTAGTGTGGTGCAGTTTGCTTAGCTGCAGGAGCTGTGAGGGACACGAACATAACAAATGGCATCTCCAGCCCTGTTGGTAGCCTAAAGCCACAAACTGTTACAGAACACAAACAAATCTATTTCTGAAAAGCCATTAATTTGTCAGTGTGAAGGAGCAAATGAAAAACTCAATAATGCTACATGAGTATCATACGTGACCTGTTATTAGTGTATAAGAGCAGACCATTAGGCTCCTACAATGTTCAGTGTCTCTGACATGGTTAATCAAAAGGGCTGCTATAATAATCACCAACTTGTGAAACAATGGGTGGAGACGACTTCAGTTTTAGAAATCCATTTCAAGTTACGACATTGCTCTTTCATCCTCTACCTTTCTTCAGCTGGTGAGTGTGTAGCAGAATGGTAATTCAGTCTGAGTGTTACTAAATGCAAAGTATTGCATACAGAGGAGAAATTCTAATTCTACTTAAATTCTCAAAAAAAGATCCAAACTATATTGATACAAAACAATGACTAAGAAGTACTGTGTTTGCCAAGGACAGAACTTCAATGTGTAACATGCACTTAATACTAAATAGTTTGAAAGTTCCTGTAATGAGAAGAAGTAGGAGACAAGTTTCCAGGAATATGCCAATAGGGAGGAGAGTTCTGTGGAATGTAAAACTGGACCCTCACTTCTGATACTAAGCAAATAGATCTGCACATAGAATGTATTAAAATCCTTGTTCTGTTATACTAGCATCCTTTCCACATTACCAATGTTAAAATCAAATAATATTTGTTCAAAGAAGACATCATCCTATGTATTGGTGGTCGTAACTCTGGAAAACAGAAAGATGGGTCTGACGAAGTTATTATGGTTTAAATCTAATGTCTGACACCTTACGACCAAAGACAAGGGAGGGATATGATTCTGTTTTTGAACAATTTTACCAATTTAAGCTCCATCACCTGAAATAAGAAGGAACCACAACATAAACAGTGATGATGACACAGCTTCCCAAAAGTTATGACTTTCATATAAGTTAGTCTCTGCCAAATTCAATTCTGTTGCAAACCATGGTGATAAAATACAATGATCTAAAAGCTTGTTACATTCTCTTAATATATTGAACAAAATTTATTTTCCCATTGCTTCTTTCTGGGAAATAATTGGACCACATTGGCATGACATCTTGTATTAAATAAATTTATATTTAAGCTGAGACAGAAAATTCATGCAAACTTTCAGTTTGCATTATTATAAACCAGCAAAATACATTAATCAACAAAGATATAACCAGCTGAGAAGCACTATTTATAAGGGAATTATGAGGCAATCTCAATAAAAGAATTAGAGCTCTACCTAGGAAACAGATATTAGTTATAAACATATTTTAAATGCCTTTCTTTAAATTACTGAATTCAGATATCAAACTTGACAGGTTGACTTTGCAAAGATCCATGATACTGTTCATGAATGCCTTTTCCATAAAATGGTCCTTAAAAATTTCTTTCTGTTTTCTCACTTTTTGATGAAAAACAGAACATTTTCTTAACCAAGCTTTATTTGAGGTATGATACGAAGTTAACATCAATGACTTCTGGTCTTCTATTAATTATGTATCTAATAAAACATAAAACAATACAATATTTGAGATAAGCTAGAAATAAATATTGAGCAGTGAAATACCTTGGCTTGCAGATCACCAAAAGCTATCAAGATCAAACTGATCCACTTCAGAACAAGCTAAACAGGAACATCTGGTTTCAGTTACCATTTTTCTACCCACTCAGCTAATCCTAACAAGGTAGGCAAGTGAAACTCAAAATCATAACTGAAACTGACTGTTCATAAATGCAGAGTACTGTATTTTGGAGGAAAATCTAATTCTGTATTTTACACAGCTTGTCCAATTAAACCAATCAACAAAAGGAGTATCAGCATTCTAGGCATCAATGCAAACAGCTCAATTCAGACATCTTTCTGTAAATGTCAAAGTCAGAAGCCAATTAACAACAAAAGCAAATAAAAACAGTAAGGAAAATAAAACTGAGTTCTTAGCACAAACTAGGTGTTTTCTCTCACCTTAAATACCAGTGTGTTTTCTGGACCAGCAGAATATGAGTGAGCACGCTTACTGACATGAAAAACTAGCATGAGTGTCAAACACCATACTTTAGAATACAGTGAGTGTGTGTTTGAAATTAGAGTAAAATCCACTAAGAAAGCAGGTATGTGGAGCCTATACTGTCTCTAAGAGTATCTGATACTATTCACATACAGAGAGAAGACCAGACAATTTCTGAGTCTGGTATAATAACAGTAATTCCTGTGTATCTTCACATTTTCATCCAGACTTAAAAATTTATGAACTCTGCTTATAAAAAGCAATCTGTTGTCTTGTATATTGGAAAGGCAGGAGGAATTAAGTAGAGGCAAGAGTTGCTTGTACAGAGGCTAGATCACAGTCACATCAAAAAACTCATGTGTATAGAGCAGAAATACAGACAGAAATCAAGGAATTGCACGAAGTAGACTTGTGTGTAGCAATTAAGCACTTGTGGATTATGGCGTCAGATAAGATTAAAGATTAGGAAAAGTACCCCTATCAGTGGGAAAGTGAAGCAGTAATGGCACAGAAAGTCTGCAAGCATCAATGTATTTAAAAGCCAATGGTCTGTACATCTAAGCACTTTTTTTTCTATACACCCCTTATCTTCTTCTGCCCATGCTACTCCCAAATTTGCTTACTGCTCAGAAAGACTACCTTCTCACTTCTAAAGTTCCTGTAACACCCCAATCATCTGAGGGGCATGCAGGAAGTGGGTAAGAAAAGGCCAAGAACAAGAAGAGAAAACAGGAGATACAAAGAAATGGAAGCTTGTTCAGTAGATCAAAGAATGTTTATGTCCATTTCAGTTTCACCCTGCAGGCCCCACTCTGAAGATCAAACCTGCATTATAATCAGCATATGGAGGTGGAGGCTTATGGGTTTCGAGTGGTTGATACCAAATCTACACTACTTCACCTGCACTGGAGTTCGAACTTCTACAAAGTGAAACATATAATGATACCATTTGGCAGACATAAATTGTATTAGTAAGGCTTAATAAGGTACTTGAGAATAATCTGTATCATTATTCGTATACACACATTTGCACGTATGTGAACTGATACATGATATAATGTAGCTCAACTTCAGATGTAGAACTTCCTTCCACGAAAAATTAAGCAACAAACGCAATACTCTGATGTAGCACTTCAGCAGAAGGACAAAACCTTATCACTTAATGCTGATGACTGCATTAACAGAACAGTTCATTAATTTCTCTGCGAACCATGCCAGATTCTACAACTAAGAGATATATCTAGGAGATAACACAGATTTCACAAAAGACACCACATCAATCCCAGGAACATTCCTTCTTGCTCCATTAGTTATTAAGTTTTCAATACCATAGTACTTTACTAAAAATAAAACAAATGAACAATCTACTGAATTTATATAGACTTAAAAATTAAGCAAAAGTAAGTCTGCAGAATGGAGTCCAGCACTACACGTATCACCTTCCAACTTACTTACATGATACAGTTTGCATCTTACAGCTTACCTCAGTTTACATAAATTAATCTCATTCTTCTGCCACCTTTCACAACATCTGTAAATTGCACTCCATGATATTTATATAAGTTACATTGGACCTAAAATAAACAACATGATTTTTCATTTAATTATTAGATGACATGTTGTTCTCAGAATACAGCTGTGTGTTGTATGCCAAGTGCCAACAGCAAATAATACAGGTTCTTCCTGTTCTGGGAGACACCAAATAGGAGCATCTTCTTATTTGTTAACCTAGACTCCATCAAAAAAAGTGTATTCACACAACTATTAGTGGGACAAATATTCACTCTGTAACAATTTCTTGTATTTCTGACTTTCACTCCTTAAAACTCAAGTGTCTAAAATCAAGAGTGGCTGAGGACATGAACTGAAAATCTGAATTGTTTAGCAATTTTATTACTGCTTATTGATATTAGGCTTTGTTTTTTAAATTGGGAAATGGAAGAACTGCTTAGGCAGATACCATTGCTTAACACTTCAGACACAGGAGCCCAGCCTCACACTTGCTGTTGTGAGGTCTCCTGATGTCCATTATTGGGATTCAAGGCTTTAATAGTAAATGTGCACTTTTCTTCCCACAGGCTTCAGTCTTCCAGAGTGCACCTTCTCATTTAAATAGCTTGTTTGCTATTTATTTATTTGCTTGTGTTCCTACTTACCTGGTAAGAAGTTTGAACCGTACCATGGACTGTATTAAAAGGATGGTTGTTAATTCGACCTTGCTTTATCAGAGAACCTACACACAGTACTGTTAATACCTGGTAACAGAACTGCTACTCTTTGTTTCTTCCAAGCTACCTTTCCACCTCTAGCTTTTACATTTGAGATACATTTGAATTAACTCTGCTCTTATTTGTTACCTTGGAAAACCCTCACAGTTGACTTGTACCAAGAATACCAAGAAAGCAATATAGCCGCAATGTATAAAGTATGGAAATGCAGCAGATCTCAAATTGAAGAGAAAAAAAAAGGAGCTTTTGTCACAAAAACATTTAATCAGTGTGGGTGATTTTATAAAGGATATGCTTAGCCACGGGTGCTGTTGGAAACTGATGAAATAAGGGATCAATAAAAATGTCATGTTTTGAACTAAGTGCCCATTTGTCAATCACGCTCAAAAAGTAATTCTGTAAAAACAGCAACTTTCAGGAGTTGAGGCAGTAGAAGACAAAGTGGAGGACTGGATGCATGAAAGAAGTTTCTCAGAAGATGATAGGCTTGTGTGAAATTATTTAAGGAAAATTTAGAAGAGAAATAAGATATGTACTAGGTCATGGTATTGGCTAGTGTTGGAAAGCGGGATAAGGACACTGAGCAGACAAACAGCAGAACAGAAGTCATGCAGACATGCAAACAACAAAGGTCAGCACGGCCCAAACTGATGGACAGTTCATGGAAACAAAGTTAGGCTGTACTAGATAGCAGCTTCTGTGGAAGGGTACAAGCAACCTAAGCTTAAAGAGAGAAGAGGACTTGTAAAGAAAAGTGTGCAGTATCATAACACTCTTGATCTCTGTGCCGATATTGAGATTAAAAGTATCAGCAGAGCTGTACTACAAAGATTCATAAACTTGAAAATTTGCAGAAATTTTCCTTTTTGCAATGATTTTCATATAAGAAGTTTAATTTGATAACAAAAGTATCTATTTTTTAGGTTCTCACACTCACCTACTCTCAAAGTATCTAAGATTTAAAAAAACAAGATATTTTCACAAACATTCATTTTACAAAACAAAATGAATTTATTAATGCTCTGTGATTCTGCTATATATTTTCTTGAGGATCTGCAACACTTCAAATAGTTTACAATTCCTCCCACCCACACCAAAACTACCGATGTACAGCAGATATTTTAAAGTAGGGAGCTTATTGATTCGTCTAAGGTCATAGAAAAAGTGCCAGAAAACTAGGTTCAACAGTCCTGACTAATGCTCTAGAAAATGCTGACAATTTGAGAGTTTGAGACTCCAGCTTTTATACCAAAACATAAACTTGCTCTAATGATGACACCAAGGATAGGGAAAGGGAGCAAGAAAGAAGAGTATATGCGGTGATTCAGAATGAAGAACCAGGGATTACCTCTCAAACTGCAGCTTCAGACCTGCTATTCCAGGCAGACATACTTGGAAGAAATAGGAACACCTGACAAAAGGACTGAACTATGCACACACTCTTGTGCCACAGTAAAAAAAGCACAACATTCACAGGAATTTCAAATGTTTTTAAAAGCCTGTATGAAAACATTTTTCAAGACTAAAAGTAGATACACTGATTCCACCTGTACTTTGATCTGCATTTAAGTTTGATCAGAGAAATTGTTTTGCCATTTTAGTGTTAACCACGGCACCATTATAGGCTTTCAGTATATGACCAACCAGTTCCTACAGAAATTACAGACACTTCATACACATCATCAGGCATCTTTCTGAGGGATATGACCACAGGGGAAGATCCAGTATAAATACAGTTATGCTGGCATGGGTGTTTTTGCTGGTACAGCTTGACATGCCAATCTGTTATTAACTCTGCTGGAAAAAGCACCTATGCGAGTATAACTGGTTTTTATGGGACAAGGCTGGCTGGTATCTCCTGCTGTACCTGGTGCAGCTCTACCCTTTGTAGGTATTACTTTCCTGTACTACACGGGTGACAACTCATTCCACCCTCTGTCTGACAGCCAATCTTGGCAGCTCCTCTCATGGCACTACTAATAAAAAAAAAAATACAGCGTGGCAAAACCTACATAAAAGTTTCCCTGAAATTGTAAAATGTTTTAAAATGTATTAATTTTTTAAATTTTATTTTTATTTCGTCTTTTTACCACATTTACAAGCCATTCCTAGCACACACTCAGGAATCACACTGTACCCCCAAACAAAGAGCCCCGAGAGAGCGGATGACCGGAGCCCGCTGGGCAGGAGGTGCCAAGACGAGGGTGCCGGGGAAAATTAACCCGTGGGCCGCGGGGGAGGCCCGGCCTCAGCTGCTCAGCCCGACCTCCGGGCGAGGGCAGCCGGCGACAGGGCTGGCCCCGCGGGCGCGGGAGGAAACGCCCCTTCCCTCCCCTCCTCTCCCCTTCGGGGCCGCGGGTCCGCCCGCTGTCAGGGACTGGCAGGGAGCGGTAATTACCGTCCCAGCGTTGCACAAACCGCGCGGTCTCGGCGCGGCGCGGCCCGTCCTGCCGGCGGCGCGGGGCCGGGCGGCACCGCCCCCTCCCAGCATCCCTCGCTCGGCTGCTCGGCTCGGCTGTGCTCGGTCGGCGGCTCCGCGCTGCTCTCGCCATGGCCGCCTACAGCAAGTTCCTCACGGCGCGGCACTCCGCCATCGCCGGGGCCGCCGCCGCCTGCGCGCTGCTCTGCCTGCTCGGCAAGCGGCGGGCGGCAGCGCAGCACGGGTGAGCGCCGGGCCGGGCCGGGCCGCGGGGCGGGAGGGGCCGGGCGAGCCGCGGGGCCGGATCAGCGGGAGCTGTGCTCCCCCTCACGGCCCTGGGCCCGGCGGAGGGGCAGCCGCGTCTCTGTGCCACACACAGGGCGCTGCCGCCGCCACCCTCTGCCCGGGACACGGCTCCTGGGCACAGGGGTCGGGCTGCTTCCCCCTCCGCCTTCCCCGGCGTGAGGTCGGTGCTCCTCTTGCGAGAATCCAACCACCGCCGTCTTGTTACCCAAATTATATTGGCTTTTTCTATTTTCCTGGCTGCGAACGAGTATTAACAGTTGGCCTCTAGGGATGCCCGTGTCTGCATAGGCAGTTAATAGACTCAGATGTTGTTTGCATGCTGCCGTGTGACAGTAAGATACACGGACAATAATTTCAAAGCGGCCCAGTCTGGTGATGTTCCTTGTGAGGTTGTCTTGCAGGTATAAGATGCTCGAGTGTGTATTCGTTAATACCTTACAAAACACTGGTACCACAAAGCGTGGCAGATGAAGAATGTATCACAGACTCAGTCCTTTCTCAGTTTTACTGTGTTTGTGATTGTAGGTTGTTGACCAGATGCTGAAGACCTGATATGTTGAGATATTACAGTCGGGTATCTTGTAGGCACTTCAAAATTATGCTGAAATGGACTTACTCAACAGACTTAAGTAATAGCATACCTGAGATTAAGCAACGATCCAGTTTTATTTTACCTAATTCTTTTCATACATGATATCTGTAAGAGTTTCATGAAGTTAGGTAACTGTCATGCAACATGGCAGACATTGATATGCTGCTGAAAAGTCATGAATTTGCTACCTTACATTGTTTTTTGCATGAGAGTTAAAACAAGATCCTGAGCTATGGCTGAGGGTTACTCTTCTATCAAACTCATAGGGAGGGGTGATTTTTTTCAAATATCTCTGCCTAGTTTAGTGAAATACCACTTTTAAAAAGCAGAAAAGCTGTATGGAAGGGCACAAAAATGACAAGCTCAGATTTTCACACCTAATAGTGGTATTTGTAAGAAATACCGGGCCATGGAGATGTTCTAGGAGCACCTGTGTGTTAAGTCAGACCAAGACTATTCTTTTAAAGTGGATCTCAATTGTCCTCACTTACCTTGCTCTGCCTTCATTGAGGAATGATCTTGGAGCACATCTTAAAACGTAGATGCAGGCCCAATGTAGTTTTGAAGTGCATTTAATATATTCCCAGTGTTGGTAGCATTCATTTGATAGAAGCAGGCTAGAACTTGTCCAGAGTAATGTCCCTATACCTGAAATAGATATTATGTGAGTCCTGGGTTGTCCCCATTAAACTATTTTGCTTTCATGCCTTCTGATGTTGATCTGCAGGACATGACAATGGCAAGGCATGCATTAGCTTGAGAGTCAGTGTACGAAAAGTGCTAGCCTTAATGCTGAAGACTATTTGGAATGTGTCTTTCCTGTGTGGATCTTCAGTTTTGCTAGGTACAGTGTTAAAAATCTGAGGCATTTATATGTATTAGATGGGCCAAACATTATTATGAGATTAGTGAGAATTGGAAAGGGGAGATACCTTATAAATTACATTCCAGCTAATTCAGCAGATGAACGGGCTTGTGAGCGCCTGACCTGATCTGTCCCTTTTGCTCTCTCTGTACTGCAGTCTTTCTGATACCTTGTCCTTTACTTCTGTAATCTTCTCTCTAGTCATTTTGCATTCTTGAATTTGTTAGAAATGCAGTTGCTAAAGTAAATACCATGCTTGCAAACTTGATTTTTCTCTTGTGTGTGTGTGTTGTTTTACACTTTTGAGTTCCTCCACAACTTAGGTCTTATTTACTACCGGTACTGTATTGTGGCCGTGGATTCCGAGCTCTAACATCCAGCATTCGGTTGTTTCAATAATAGCTGTGCTGCTGCTTGAATGCTATTTTGAGGATCGTTTTTGCCCACTGGTCTTCGTTCTTTTCTCCATGTTTCGCTGTGAGGCAAACCTTGCCAGGAGCCTTACAGAATGCTACCTATCAAGACTAGGCAGTAGGTAAGCTACATTGCCTATATCACCAGCCTAGACAAAAGCATCTGGTTATTACCATTGCCTCATCCTCCTTTAGTCTCATTAGTTCATGTATCATTCATTTCTTCATGCTTTGTTGCTAATGTAAATTACGGCGTACTTTTGAAAAGGATTTTCATCGTGCCAAATCTTTGCATTTTCAGCATTCTTGTGCTGGTATATGATGCTGACATATAGTAACAAGTGCACAACCCTTGAAATCTGCGGGGCCTAGTGTATCCTTTAACTTCTGTGTTGTATATCTCTGTCTCTTTGGGAAGAGGAAGAAGTTGGGAGGGCACGGCTGTCCTAAATTTTTGTACTTATTCCTAGGGAGAAGAATTTCACTTGGCAATCTAGATAGTCTGGAAGAGGACTGGTAGCATATCTGCTGCTTGAGGTTAACTGACTAAAATACGTGAGGTGATTTAGTTTTGTATGTGTGAATTCCTTTGTTAACCTTGGTGTATAATGCCTGAAAATGTTGTGTCATGTTAGTGTGAGGTGAATTTCAGCTTCTTGAATTCTGGAAGGTGAAATTCTAGTTTTGAGCTTCCTAAGGGCAAAGGTAAATGTTGCAGACCTGAATATAAACAGCAAAACACTGGGCTTAACATTCAAGTGAATCATTGAAGTGTTCTAGTGCAACTGTAAACTTTACCTACAAAACTTCATCCTTCCTTACGTAGTTTCAGAATACTCACTTACTTTTACGTACTTTGTGTTCAAAATAACATTTCACGTTTTCCTGTTATTTCATGTGTTTCTGTAGTAACTGTCATTTTTCTATTTGACTTTGTGTGCTTTTTAAAGTTTTGCTGGAATGTCAGCTGTAAGTCTGCTGCTGGTTGAAATTGAAAAGTAAAATAACATACAAATTGAAAAAAACAAGGAAAATCTTTTAGCAAATCAAGTGTGTTTGAATGTGTGACAAGAAAGCTATGTGACAGGCTCTTCATGTTCTATGTGTTTGTTTTTATATAGAATAACCATCATGATAGCAGGAAGGAGAGGTAGCAACTTTTACCTACTTTTCTGCTGTCAAACAATAGGGGCAAGGTCCAGTACAACTCATATCAAGTAGTAATATATGAATAATTAAGCTGTATGTGTTATGCCAACCTGCCTTAGTAGGTCAAAGATCACTTAATTAGTACTGCCTGGATTAGTCACAGATCTTGTTCTGCAAGAGGTATTACACTGCTCATTGATTTTACAGAACTGAGAGGTGGTGTCACTTGCAATTTACAATGCATGTTTACCGTAATTTTCTGAAATCTTCCAAAGTGGAGTGATATAGAACTGTTCGCTTATAGTAACTTGTTAGTTTTCTGTCTTACTTCCTTGGGGTAAAGCACGGAGAAAAATACATCGGTTCTTTTTCCAAGTTACTCTCAAAAAGCCTGTTTCCTTACAAAAGCTTCTTGTCTTCTTGGGAGTGGGGAAGTTGTTACATTTAGATCCAATTATGACTTCAGTTGTTGTGTTTGGGTTTTTTAGAGTCATAAGAAGTTCTTTGAGAAACTACATTATCCTAGGTATATAATGCAGAAAAAAACCCCTGTTTATCCTCTTTCCCTAAGCCTGCCTCAAACAAGAAGCAACAGAATATTTGCTTAAGATTTGATTGCTTCAGAATTAAAACCTTAAGGGGTGTTACATAAAGGAGCTGGATATTTTTCATTATCCCTCTAATAAGAATTTTTCCTGAGCAGCCATGTAGTTTGTAATAAAGTACTTACACAATTAGAGAATGAGCTTGGCTTACTTTCACAAAGAAGGTATTTAACTCATACAACTTTCTGCTGGAAGTAGGTACTGAAAGAAGTAATAGAAGGTAATTAGGATGAGAGTTTGGAACTACAAGATTAGAGAAAGGGAATAAACAGTTTGGAGTAATAGGAAGGCATTTGTAATGTATGGGAAGGTGACAAAATAAAATATTTTAGAATCTGCTCCTAGACACACTTTCCTATTACCTAGTTGTGTTCATTAGAATCCAAGAAGATGCTAGGATGTGGACAGGATTTAATATAAACTGAACTTCTGAAACTCATGTGATGGCATCCGTCCTGTGAGGAAAAAAATGAATAAAGCAAGAATAATGCATGCTTGGGGCCTTAGAGGTTGGGCAAGCCTAAAGTGAGGGGGAAGGCTCATTGGGTGGAGAGAGGTCGAGTTGCAGACAGTGTATATCAAATAGGGGTTTGCACAGTTCATCTTGGGTGACGCATAACCTATGCTCCTGCCTGTCACTGGGCTTCTCAGGCATTGTCTGCTGACAGAGTGGCAGCACATGTCACTCACTCAGGAGATGTCGCTGCTTGTGTCCTTGGCCTCACAGACTCTGACCATGCAATTTGACAGTGATTGACATAAGTGCAATCAGAGGTGACAGACACATGTCCAAACGTTTGGAAGCACTTTCAAGCATAACATAGGAGTTTAAATATAGCAAGTGGGAGTTGAAGCAGATGGTGCGTTTTTATTCCATTTGTGTATATTTAGGATGTCCTCTCTTGTTAGTTTGCATAATTTCTTTAGATTCTGAAGATGTTTGGATGGGCTTTGCCAGTGTACTTCACATGGAGGGACCTGTTCTAGCTGAGTCATGGCTGTTGGACAGGAAGGGTGAAATTATATTGCTGCAGATTAATAGACTGCTTTCATATATGTAAAAGCTTGTGTTACTCGAAGAAAAGGTGGCAGGCGTCAAAACCAAAACCAACTTTATGCTAACTTCATTGAAGTAAGTTTGTCCAGGATGTGGATGTGACTGTCCAGTCTGCTGCTTGCAGTAAGTGCACTAGCATTGAGGGAAAAAAAATAAAAAAAGACAAAATATACAGATATGATTACTAGAATACATCAAAAATCCAGTCTTGTACAAAAACCTGCCTGGGGCTCAGAAAACCTGTCTTTCGCTGGAGGGTATGGAGACAGGAGAAACCAGATGACTCAGCCCTAATCCTGGCATTTAGGCTGCCTTTGTTTGGGGCCTGGCTAGCTAATTAGTGGTTTCTCTCTTCATTAGGTTGCATAAAATGCCTGCTGTCTAAGGCAAGACTGAGTGTGAGTGTGTAACAGTGTAAAACTTTTTTTTTTCCTTTTTTAGGAAGCTAGCTAGAAATCTCTTTCCACTGTTATCCCTGAGGGAGATCTGCAGCCACAGCTCAGGCCTGAGTACAGCTTGTGAAAAAATTAATAGCGCTAAGGTTTTTTTTATATGTAAGCTATGTTATTGAGATCCATTCTGCTACTGAAACTTAGAACTTCCTCTGCAACAGTTCTGCTTTGTTATCTTCTTCTCAAAGGTTTGTAGAAACTTTTTGAGCTTTAGCAGTGCAGAGCTCCCGCTTGCAGTGACATAGCTCTCTGTGTGTGACCTTCTCAGAGTCCTCTTGCTTGCCTAAATGCATTCCCCTCACATTAATATTGGTTATGCTGCAACTAGCCACCAATCTAGAGCCAAGAGAGTTGTGTTCTTGGTTTCTGTGTGTGCTCAGAGTGTACTGTGTAAATGGGCATGCATTTGGACTGTGCCCAGGCTTCTGGGTAAGGTGGCTGCCCTTCGCCTGAAATAACTGTACTGTTGCTCTCTACCCCTCTGTGTGGGGTATGCACTATGAAACTCTGCCTGCCAGTGAGCTACAACAGACTTTTCTCACTATAGCTGTTATTTCTTCACACTGTTGCATTGCATCTTTAGTCATTTGAATTTTATTCTGTCTTTACAGCGTCTCAATAGTATCTTGACTCCAAAACTAACCTGAAAACTGCACAAATAATCATGAACTATTGCAAAATTGTTTATCTTGTGTGATTTTTTTTGAAGCTGTGAAAACTGCACAGTGCCATTCCGGCATGTAAGGTCTGCAGGATACAAAGGTTGCCTACAGGTAACAACCCTTTGAAATGCTACACTTCATCAATCCTAAACCAGATACTCTTTCTTTCCTCTGTGTTGAGGGGAAGCAAGTAATTCTAACTGAAAGTAGCATGACCTGAAATTTGTAGGGTTTTTTTTCAGTTAAGGACAATGTAACATTTTAAAGCCCTTATTTCCTCATCACATATCATTAAACAGCAAGTCTTGCTTATCATTTTTTTCATCTTCAATTCCTTGTTATGCTTAGCTCAGTGTAGATTGCTTCCTCTGAACTTTGTTCTGGATGGAGACAAGTATTTCTAAAGACAGTAATCCTTTAACTTTTTCCTGTGTGCTAGTAAGTACCACAGAACTAGTATGCCTGAGACCTTTCAGTAAGTCGACTTGGGCCTCTTGAACGCTTTTCACAGTTTCTCAAATCACTTTCCTCTTCAGCAGTGTTGAGAATTATTCTGCTTGAGTAACCATTATTGTTGCATGTTTCCTTAGAGAGCAAAGCCTCACTGGTATGTAAAGAGAGTCAAAAGACTGAGTGGTCTGACCAATACTTATTTGGAGACTGGAATTGCATGTTTTCTCCCTCCTCATGGTGCTACACTACTGCCCTTGAAGTTGAATCGGTTGTCAAATGCCTGTACAGCGTCCTGAAATTCTTTATTAGTTTCTTTAAAACATCTTGCTAGTTTGGGCTGATCATGTTTCTCATGTTTCTCTTTTCTGTGTAGGAGAAAGGTGTTTTGTTGTATTGCCTACTGTCCATTGGGTAATTACTCACCTCTTTACTTCTCTTTAGAGAGTTGCTGTTCAGTTACCATGCATGCACGAAGGACAAGTTTGGTGTAATTTTGTCATCCCAGGTACTGCTGACACCCTTCTCTGCTTTTTATATCTATGTTTGCTGTAAAATCCCTGTGCAGTTAAATAATGGGTAGCAGGCTATGTCTGAGATGCTGCTTTTCCTGAAACTTCCTCAGGTGATGTATGTTCCATTATACCTCTAGACACTTTATGTTCTTAAAAAAATTTTGCACATTGAATTCAGACTGGTTTGTTGAGGGCTTTGTGTAGTTAGATCTTGAAATTATATGGTAACAAATTCCACAGTTTTTGATTCACTATTAAAAATGTTTTACTAATGTATTTTTTCTTACATTTTTTTTCTATATATTGTCTGGATAACCCTTCTCAAAAACCTTTTCATCGCCACCCCTCCTTGTCTGTGAGGGCACAAAGGAACAATGACCGCTGTACCAGGGGAGTTATTTGCAGTAGAGACTTTGGCCAGCATGTAGCACTTACCTTCCTCCACCACTAAGGCTTGTGATGCTCCATCATTAAGTAAATGAGAGGTCTGGAATAATGGAGAGCTTGAATCTATTCCAAGTGTTAGAGCTCTCTGCTGTAACCAGATAGTCTTGCTGTATTCTTGCTGACTAGTTGAGGATGTTATTTAGTCTTAAGATTCATTGAGAATGCAACCACCATTCTCTCAAAAAAGTTCTACAGTAGTACGATGGAGTCTGGAGTAGTGCCAGTAGGTATTGGACTGAAAAGGTTTTATTCCAGGCAGAACAATGGCACAGTCTATATTTGCAAATAAAATGAGAGCTATGTAGACACTTTTATTTTTTTTCCTTTGCTTCTAGACTTCATATATGGTTGTTTCCATTCTTTTTGAGGTATTAGTCTTGTTTTGAACTTGCACAAATTTTTTTAGAAAAAAGAGAACAAAACACTGTTAAAGCTCTTTTCATTAGATTTTAAATTTTCAAATGCTTAATTTTTATCTTAAACTTTATAAATATAAATTCTAATTAAGTGTGAGTTCATAATTAAATGTAAGATCTTGATTTCTGAGCAATCTTCCTTTCTCTCTAATGGATAAACAGTTTCAGCTCAGTCACTAATTTCAGCTGCTCAATTTCTCTCAACAGCTACTGTAGGAAAAGTGTATCAATAAATACATCAAAGGTACTCAGCTAACTGCCAGAATAATCCCAGCCCTTATCTTTCTAATAGATTACTCTATTTATATATTCACTTCAGATCCTTTTAAAGCTGAAATAGTTGTGTATTATGATTGTTGTGGCTTCAAACATTGGCAGAACTTGAAGCAGCAAAGCTTATAGGAATTATTACAGCATGTCTGGAAGAGCAGCATGCTTTCATCTTACATTATGGCAAGTCATGAATCATCTAGAGAAATAACCACATAGTCTGATAACCACTTATTCATGCTTGAGAATACTACTTTCCTCCTACTGCCAAACCAAATGTGATCAGACTGATCCATATTCAAGTTTTAAAAATATAGGTCAACGTTTTCTACTTTGGAAAAATACAAGATGTATTGAGTAGTTTCTTGTACCACCAGGATGTAGTCTCCAAGTAGATTGTTTACTTTGCGCCCTGTTAGGATTTCCGCAGATGTACTTCCATCACAGCCTGATTAAATGTTATATCTCTTCTGAACTTTCATTACGTTATTTCTCCCCCAATCTGGCCTCTGCTGCCCGTCATGTTCTTTATTTTGTCTTTTGCACAAGTAGTCTTTTGAGATTTTATCTTCTCTCAGGCTTCCGTCTCTGTTACCTTTAATTAAGTTCTTGCTGAACTGGCCAATCTGCCTTCTTGCTTTCATGGTCTCCTACTTCCCTTCTTTTCTTATATTCCTCTGCTACCTTGCCTCTTCCTTTTATAGTAGTTAGGTTATTTCTTTTCATTGATCAGTGGCATTCATAGATCTTTCTAATCGTCATAAATTAAAATAGGCACGGTTTCATTCTAGATGTTTTCTTCGCAGAGCTTTAAAGCACAAATGTGAAATGATGCTGTTGATGAAGTTGTGGAGCAGCTGGTTGTGTGGCAGTCTGGTTCTGTTTTGGTGCTGTAGGCCGAAGGAGCAGTGCCTTTCATAGTTGCTGCTTCCTTGTAGTGCCCTGGGTTCTGCCTTCAAAGTGTATGGATGCTTTAGTTTTAAGGCAGCCTGCTCTCAGTGTTTTAATATCGTTGTTAAGAAAGTTGCAGTTTAATATGGTTAGTGGCCACTTTTAAACTATGTAAACTCTCCCAACAGCTTCATGTGCTCATCTGATGCTTGACTGTTCCAAAAGGAAGAAAGACAAACAATAACTGTCTTACATGTCAGCTGGACTTTCTTAAAAGCAGATGTGAAAGAATGGCATTGTGCTTTCGAATATTTGTTTAGCACCAGTTGATAAGTATTTTTCTGCTAACTGTTCTGTTAAATGCAGGGGAAGGAAAATAGATTAAAAACTAACTTCCCTTTCAATGGACATCTTTGCAGGAACTTGATTTCACAGGAGCTGGCTTTTTTTTCCCCTGCAGCACATGTTTATGAACAAATAATCTCTCTGTGTAGTAAAATGTGTTATTTTGAAGTCAAATACAATGCAAAACAAATCTGGTTGGCTTATGCAGATAGTGTGAAACATCAAAGTTGGGTTGCTTGGATTGCTGAATCTGCATTCCTGTAGTTTTCATTTGTGGTCAGTGGAACCATGCAGCCATGCTTGTAAAATATGTATGAGAAACAGAAAAACACTTGGAGTTTCATGATACAGAGTCTGTGAAGTTCATGATACAGAGCCAAGGTAAAGCAGAACTTGGAGATGAAAGAGTGAGACTTGGTTTCCCCACATGAAACTGGTTGCTGGAATGAGTAGGGTTTCACTGAAATTGTATAAAAGCAGTACATAGGTTTGACATAAAAGGTAGCCCTGCTGAAGACACCGTATTGCTCTGAAAGAAATAGATAGGAATATAATCCCAAGATTTCCTTTCTGTCTTTTGTGCGTAGAGATCAAGACAAAGAAGAATGTGTTAATAGCAAATAAAATACTTTTTTTCTTCCCTTTGCAGTAAAAGAAGTGGAAAACAAGCATTGCAGAATAATGAGGTAATTCTTTCTTAATGTCAAATATTCTTTAATAATTTTAAATAAGTCTGATTTTTTAAAACTTAAAGTCCTATCACTGTGGTTTAATTTTGGCTGTGGTGCAAATATGGTTTGAATGATACTTGCATTGCTGAAACAAATGGAAGAATCAGGTTAATCACAAGAGGCTGAAGCTTGACTCCATAGTGATGGATGCCTGATGTACACAATGTCCTTTTTTATCTCTTAGTGTCCTATGAATTTGTAAGGACTAGTGTTGTAAGTTTTTCTATGTGCATAGAAACAAACAGCTGTGTGTAGATTTAGTGTAACTTGTGTTTGTTTTTTATTTAAAAGAAAAAGGTATGAAACAAGATGTTGAGTCTGACAGTTTCTAAAAACTGCTTCAAACATCTGATAGGAGGTTTGGCATAACTGTGTCTGTTAATTCAATTTTTTGAAAGGGATATACTAAATCCCTTTAAGCCAAGATTTTTGTTTCATATTCAGATAAAATATGACAGACCAAAAGGCAGAGTCTGGTATTACAATGGTATGAATAGATTCCATGTACTTTCATCTTTGCTGAAAACTTTAAAAAAAGGCTTGCTGGATAAATAGAAAAGTGTATGCAAGCATCATGTTAGCTTCTAACCACATCTTGACTGTATTAAAAACAGTATAAACACTGATCTTTTGCATAGCTATACCTATTTGTAAAAACCTTAACTGTCTTTCTGTTATTCTTACCCATCTTGGATACAGTTATGCTGAATGGGATTAACAGTCTAAGGGAAAAAAAATTATGGGCAAGAAGATACTGGAATGAATATAAGTGCCACACAGAAGTATAGAAGAGGGGAAAGGCTGAATAGAGGGGAAGAATAACTTATATCATAAAGATTTAGTCATCTAGAAATGTAGCCATCAGACATTGTGTTAGTAATTTCTATTACAGGAAAGCAATAATATACATAGGATCATGCTTCATTAGGACAGGACAGTAGTCTTAGTTGTTTGGATTGCTTGGATTTTTGTGTAAATAATTTTTAATTAAAATGTTGCAATCATCTACTGCATAGCATTCTATTAGGCTAGAATTTTTATTTGTGGTTTGTGTTCACATAGCGTTTTGAAAAGGATGGGACTGTTGTTGACTTTGTGTTATGAAAAACAGGTGTAGGCTTCTTCATAGAGCATTCAGAGTGGATCTTTTCTCTTTTAGGTTTCCTCTCTACCTTGTAATGTTGATATAGGCATTGATAGCATGTTTCACATGAGGCTTGGGTAGCAAAGTTACCAGGATTATGTTGATTAGACAAGACTTGTTCAAAGTACACATGTGCGCTTCTGGTCTGTTTTCAGGATTGAATTCTTCTTTCTCATCCTTATGTGAAAAGAAACCTGGACCATTAGTGTTTAGAAAGTAATCAGGTTAGTCAGGACAGAAAATAGGGTTACATGGAGTGAACAAATGAAACTGACCCAAATAAAAGGTGTTTGGGTACAGGAGGATTTTTAAGTGTGGTAGATACAGCTTAGTAGGAGTGTGTTGCACCATTTTGTAGAAGTAAATGAATAAAAAAATCTGGTTTCGCTTAAAGCAAGTTTGGGCTGTACAGTCAAAGAGTTTAAACCATTGATTGTCTGGACAAATAATGGAAGGCATCTTTAAAAATACTGGCTGATGGTGTCTTCTGAGACAAGCAATGTTAAGACATTTTTGCATTACAAGTTGCACTTGGATGTACTTTAGTGCTGTAGTCTGCATTGTTTGTATATCATCTTTAACACAGTATTGAAATAAAATCTATTTTATATTGTAGTAGCTACTTCCTATTGCAGTTTATTTTGATAGCTCCCAACTCTTTATTTAAGTTGTCTGAACAAGTCTTAAGTTGGAGGAAAACATTGCAAGTTCTGCAGAAGGAAGGTAGTTGAAAATAACTTGGGTGGGGAAAATATCACCTCAGTAGTTCAAGAATACAAAAAAATTCTCACTTTTCTTGTTTCATTCTGTGTGCAGCAGAAAGAGGGAAAGAAGGAGCGAGCAATGGTGGACAGAGTGTTTATTGCACGAATATGTCGAATCCTGAAAATAATGGTCCCTAGACCACTTTGCAAAGAGGTAAGCATTGCCTGCAGTAATAAATAAATAAATAAAGCTAGAGTCAAATTTCTTTTGAAATTATATCAGAATTTAAACAACTGCATATACATTACTTAAGTAGGACTAAATTGTGCTTTCTGTTTTAAAATAGCAACATATTAATATAAAAGTCTACATTATTTTCAGTTGTAATATCACTAAAAGTTCTGGTTTCAATTACGAGATAAGCCATTTACTGTCAGCTGATAGCTACTGTTATAGCATTACTTTTAAAAGGGCATCTGCGTTTGTCTTGTTTGATGCAAGGCAGTACACTTCTATGTGCAAATGCTTCCTATCTTTAATTAGGATGCAGTTCATTCATTATTTTGATTTAGTAATTAGTATCTAGGTCAAGCCTTATTAGAAAATGAATTAGTCGAAAAGTCTCTCAGCATCCTTTCAGGAAAGCTATGCAGTGTAGAAATCAGTGCCTCCATCTTTTTCATGCTTTCCAGGACACTTTTTTAAAAAAAAAGAACAACCCCAAAGCATTAGTTGAGCTCAGAACTTAAGCAATGAACTGTAATAACTTCAGCACACTTCAGGCACAAGAGCAGTGAATTCCAATGTACAGGGTGTAGAGCAAGCATGGCAGCCAGCTTAGCCTGCATGAACAGGGACCTTCAACAGCCCAACTACAGAAAAGGAGGTACACAGAAGGTAGAAGCATGATTGGAAATGTGACAGTGCTCTCAGAGCTGGCATTCATCAACTTCAAAAGGTCATGGCCCCTAGAAGAGGTTACTGATAATCCCCAAAAAACCCAAACATTGCTCCCATATTTGAAAACAAGTTTACTGGAAGCTGCAGGCTGGTCAGCCTCACCGTATTCCTGGCAAGACTGTAAGCAAAACTTCTTGTGAGCTAACTCTGGCCACACAAGGGACAAAAAAGTAATTGCAAACAGCCTGGATTTACCAATGGCAGATCATGCCTTGCTGACCTGATTGCCTTCAGTGATGAGAGAACTGGCTGTGTGGATAAGGGAAGAGCAGAGGTTGATGAATACATTGATTTTAGGTCTCCCTTAATACCCTGACAGCCGAACTGAATTGGCTGAATGAGTGGACAGTGACATGGATGGCAAATTGACTGGACTGTTGGTCTGACTGGTGACTGGTTACTAGTGGCCCTGTTTTGAATGGGGAGTTGAAGTAGATGATGTTCAGAGGTCTCTTGCAACCTTGTGGCAGAAAGGCATCTCAGAATAGCAGTAACTTTATTCCTGCAATCCTCCATCTTGCAATGTGTGTCCAGTGTATGCATCAACCAAATACAGCTTTTTAAACGGCAAACGTTCACTATAAAAATGTAGTCAGTACTTTATTAGAAGTGTGGTACGCTAATGTGTTTCCAGCAAAGTAGGGAAATACTACATTATCCAGGGCAGCAGGGTAATACTTTTCTGTTAGATACAGTTGAATGACTTACTGGAAAAAAAATGGTGAATTTTATCCATTATTTAACTGTTGCACTTCTGTGGTTGTACTAGACAGGTTATTTGCTGCTTATTGCTGTGATGCTGGTAGTCCGCACTTACTGTGATATTTGGATGATTCAAAATGGAACAGTCATTGAAAGGTACCTATAAATTTGTTATTTTTAAACATTCTCTCTTGTGTTTAACAGGGAAAGTAATCTTTCAGAATACGTATTCAGACATTTTATAGCTTGATTGTTTAAAACAGTTGGGAAACTGGTGTAGTTGCAATTTAGAGAGGCACCACTATATTTTGGTAAATAAAAATTAAAATCTATTTAATTATTTTTTTATCAATAAAATTATTTTATTAAATTAATATTTTTAAACTGTTTAATAAATATTCGTTTGGTAAGATTTTTATGCTGAAGACTCTGAATGTTGTTAATCTTAATGTCCAAGAAGGTACTTCAGAATAGTGGTTTTATGTCTAAGACTTAGACATGTTGTGTGGGTATTAGGGCTTTTATTTCTTCCCAATGAGCTGTTTGCTCTTTAGATTGAAAAAAACAATGCTTTCAGTCTTACTGTGTTAGAAAGTGGTTTTTAGACCTCTGATTATTCTTGCTGGTCTTGTTGCTGATTGAATCAAGTCAGAATGTGTCTAGAACTGTGAATTCAAAATGATACTGTGTTTGAGGAGAGACATTTAGTGCTTTGTAGAACGGAAGGACTGCTTTGTTTCTCTTGTGAGAATCTCTGAAAGCAGAGAAGGGAAAGAACTGGTATTCTGTGGCCATGAATTTCTGAGCCCTGATGTGGGCAGTTACAGAGGAGCAGACAGGAGCTAGCTGCTCTGTCTGCCACTTGCCACTTAGCCTACATGAGGGTGTCAGACTGGATCCTACAGCTGATGCTATGAGTTTCCATGATGTTTTTTTTTCTCAGTGTGGTCCCCTGAGAATTTATCCACTTAAGATATGCAAGTTTATACTTTGTTGTTTCTCTTGTAACTGACTCTTAGCTGGTGGTCATTTACAGTGCTATCATTGGCCGCAGCAGAAAAGATTTCAAGAAATACTTGTTCAACTTCATTGCTGCAATGCCCGCTGTAAGTGCTCTTCTTGTGCTTTTAGTAGAACATATTTTAAATGTAAATTAAGAATTTGAGGAAAGGATCTCAAAGGAGTGTCTTAAAACCTATGGAAATTAGTTGTTTTACATGCAGGTCTGTATTAAAACACATTTAATTTTCTGGCTCCAGTGTGTGGGAGACTTTATCAGCATATTTCCTAATTGGTTGGAACTAATTTTTAGACAGATATGTTTAGATTTTCAGGTTAGTTTTGTTGATGGCAATTTTGACTATAGGTTTGGGATTCTTTTGGCCCCATTGACGATGAGGATTTTTTTTTAGACCTTAATTTTTGTATTTCTTACATTTTTCACTGATTTGTTATGACTTCTTCCCTACTTTAACTTTCCTTCAGCTTGTTGACATTTCTAATCTGCAGAAATAATTCAGAAATAATTGTTACTACCTGGTTTGCAATAAATTTTAGAACTAGTTGACACATTTAAGCGAGTGGTTGTCAAATGGTGGCTCTTTTCCAGAATTTATCAGAAGAGCTGAAAGTATCCAATATGAACATGATTTTATCTTAAATGGTGAGATCCACTGGGAACTGGAGACAGAAACCTGAGCAGTGGTCCTGTAGACGTTGTATGATTGGTCTTAGGTGTATTTATGGCATTAATGACTTTTAGGGGGAATTAATGTGTTTTAAAGTGTTTACACAATTTATGCTGCAAACTGATCTAAGTATATTTAATCTTGTTAGCTAAATATTGCTGTCTTCTGCTTTAGATCTCTTTAGTGAATAACTTCCTGAAGTATGGTCTAAATGAACTGAAACTTTGCTTCCGAGTGAGACTTACCAGATACCTCTATGAGGAATATTTGAAGTAAGTAACACCTTGTGTACAGTTTTTAGAAGTTGATTCAAATCATTTTAAGTACATAGTAAGAAGGTTGTAAGGGGCTTAATGGGTTAAGTATGCTGCTCAGGAAAGGCTTTTGGTTGCAATTAACTTGCAGTTGAGGATGAGTGGCTAATCACATAATTTGTATGTGGCATAGATACAAAGACAGCAGAGTTGGCTCAATTGGGGGAAAAAATGCACTGTACTGCTTCCATGATTGGTTCAGATTCCAAAGTACTTCAGTTGCCTTCATGCAGTGAAGGCTGAATGGGATGCATGAGCTTGAGTAGCTCCTCCTGTCCTTCTGCACTAAATTTTGGTTGTCAGATGTGCTGAAGCAGAGTTTGTGAGGGTTTTCTAACTAAGTTAAACAGCAGCGTGAGCCTGAGCTTCAGCTAAGACATCCCGGTGCCTGAATGCCTAAATTACCCTGTAGGATTTAAGGTGGATTTAGTCAGGGAGAAGCACAAGCTATGTTGATTCCATACAGTAATTTAATGTTTGCACTACTTTGCATCTCAGTTGTATGAAGCAAGGGCATTCCAGTTATTCCAGATCCCAGGTAATGATTTGTTTTTTCTGCCACTTAGCTATTGTTTTGTTTCAGAGCTTATACATACTACAAAATGGGAAATCTGGACAACAGAATAGCTAATCCAGATCAACTCCTTACACAGGATGTGGAAAAATTCTGTAACAGTGTAGTGGACCTGTACTCAAACCTTAGCAAGGTAAGTCTTTTAAGAGAGAACTTTGAGTAGTACCTGTAGACATTTAGGATGGGGGCGTCAGCTCAAAACAAGTATGTGCATTTGTATGTGGATTGCTTGGAGTATGGTAATAAAAAAATTGTTTATGATGTTGTATTGTTTCACACTCTTTGTAGCTTTCATGACCAAAGCACTGTAGTGAGTTGTTATATTTTGTATTAAATTTTATTTTAAAGAACTTACTGCATTCCTTTGCAAATGAACAGTGATAACTTTGCTCTCTCAGTAGATAGTTTTCAGAAGAAAAGCGATGGCTAGCTCTTAGTTACATACAAATATTATTTTGTGTAGGGAGGTGTGGTTCAATAAGCTTTTCCCTGTTTCTGGTATAAATTTTAAGGGGAATGGGTAGTGAATGAGAACACTGATGACATCTTTAGGCTCAATTTTTTTGATGCTATGAGTTTCATACAAGCTGAGTATAGGTAAACTACAGGTTACTTTGTTCAAAAACTTCTAACTACAAAACCTGTAGTTCAGCTGTTTTAGCTTTGAGAGGGAGGTTATAGAACGTTGGGATGTTCCTTCTATCAGGTACGTAGCCAAATATATGGCATTATCTTTTTGTTCAGTATTTCTCGTAATTACTTCAGTTAAATTATCATGAGTTCTAGTCCACCTTTTGATAAGTGAGTAGAGTGTCATTACAGACCTAAAAGAGCAAAGTACTCTTTATATGTGGTATGTATTTATCTGAAGATCATGATGTTTTTCTGTTCCATTCTTGGGCGAATGTTTTCAGGAAAATGTTGTGTGGCTGAGATTCCTTTTGTCTTAGCTTTTAGTTTGTATAATAGGCTAGCCAGTATTTTAATACAGAGCTGTAACTGTTCTTGGGATGGTACATGGCTTCTGGACCTATTTATACTAGTTTCGTGTTTGTGTTCTAAGGCTTTTTTCTATGCTTCTCTTGCAGCCCTTCTTGGATATAGTTTTGTACATCTTCAAGCTAACAAGTGCAATAGGAGCACAGGTAAATTGAGTGGGTTTTTTAGAATTATAAGCACATTTTCCCTTCTTTGGTTATAGCCTTGTACCTATTTGGAATCTAAGTAAATCTCTAGGCAGTTATTGTAGATTAATACATTATTTGAAGGGATATACTGAAAATATGCATTCACACTAAATGTTCTGTGTGCTTTAGTGCCCTCTATGTTGAGGCAAACAAAATAAAACCTGGTATTCTTAGGCATTTGATCAACAGTTTGAAGAACCAAGAAAGTTCTTTATTTTCTGCTAGCACTTATTTGGGAATCCCATTTAGTACATTACCCTTTTGACTGCTTACGTCTTGCATGAGTTCCATTTAAGGGTGAAAATAAATTTTGTTTCTGTGGAGCCGCTATAAAGGGGAGCCATTTCTTGCATTGAGCTGTAAGACTCAATAAACTGAATAATTTCAGAAATAATTCTTCAACTTAGTGAAACGATGCATTATCAAAAATGTTCAGGAATTGAAAAAGAGTATCTGTGGGTCACATGAGACAGACTTGCAGTAAGGCTTAACTAAACCTTGGTAACTCTTCCAGTCTCAGATGTCTTTGCACTGCTCTCTGTAATAGTTATTATGTGCAGTTTATGCCAAATTCAGTTTATGCCATTCTGCACTTCAGTGATATTTAATCATCTGTCATTTGTGTATGGAAGCTTAGGATCCAAGACTGCTTGAGAGAACCAGGAAATATGTATAGATAAAAGCAGACAATGGGACTGAGATATTGACTGCTGTGTGACAGTTTAGCAAATGTAAAGAAAAAGAAGTAAGCAGAAAGGAGGGAGAAGAAATGAGAGGGGACCAGTAAATCATTAATGAAATAAGCTAGGGCAGTAGGGGACAGGTCATACTGGGTGGTGATAAAAACCTGAATAGAAGGCTGGGATAGGAAGGGCAGCTGGGGACAGAGGATTAGTAAAAATAGTAAAGCAGTATCTACAACACAAAATAAGGTGACATGATGGGAATTGCAGATCTAATTGGTTTGGCAATGTAGGGACACAGGAGGTGAGAATTAAGGGGTTCATGCTTTCGGGGCATTTTGGATACAGTTACTATCATTTGAGACCAACTGAGCTTTTATTCTTTTTTGATATTCACAGGGTCCAGCTAGTATGATGGCATACTTGATTATTTCAGGGTTTTTCCTTACACGTTTAAGGAGACCAATTGGCAAGATGACTATTATAGAACAGAAGTATGAAGGGGAGTACAGATATGTCAACTCACGGCTCATTACAAACAGGTATACGCTTGCTTGGATGCTAAGATATAAGTGACAATACTGTGGGGTAAATGGAATTTGTGTGTTAAAATATACTTGGGAAGTGTGATGCTATCGGGTCTGAGCCAAGGGTTTGCATCTTTACGTATTGTGAAGTAATTTGTACATGCATTATATTCCATAGTCAAGACTAAGTGGGGTGTAATAAGCCTGTGTTCTATTGTTGTGAGAAAGTACACACCCTTATTTCCTAAAGTAACTGAAAATGCTATATTCCCATATTTTACAGCTGATTTTTTTCAAAGACTGTCTTTAACAAAATAAAGTTGCATTATTTTTGTTTCTTTTTAGTGAGGAAATTGCTTTTTATAATGGAAACTTGAGAGAAAAACAGACTATTCACAAGACTTTCCGTAAGCTGGTAAGCCTCTTTTATCTCTTAAAACATTTTAAGCAAAACTTAATTAATTCTATCGTGATGATTCTTGACGTGTGTTCATATGAATTTACTTACAGTGGCTTGGTGGTTTTGTTGCTACATTCATTAGATTAAAAAATCAGCTGGTGGGATATAAGCAGAACGGAAGTTTCTGATAGAATGGCCTTTCTCTTGCCACTTACCTCCTTGTCACCCACCACAATTATTGTTCTCACTATTTGGTTTCACGTGTAGTTTGTTTTAAACTTGAGTGCAAGTCTTTGCCAGCAGGACTCTTGTGCAGTGCTTGCCACACTTAAAGGGATATTAAGGTATCTGAGGTACGGAAAAATAACTGTTTAGAATCAAATGTCTAATAAAAGATAATAAAACAGGTACTGATAGAGTTTGAACTTCTTTCTTCTGTAACTTACCAGGTGGAACACTTGCATAATTTCATCCTGTTCCGGTTCTCTATGGGTTTCATTGATACTATCATTGCCGTGCAAGTCTACTGGCTATAGAAATATTTATTTCTATAAATAACAAACCAAACTTTTTACATAACTAATGTCTTTTTTCTTACTGTTTCAATGAATGTGTAACTTAATATCTATTCTTTAACTGCAGACCTTGCCACTGTGGTTGGTTACCTGGTTGTTAGTCGTCCATTTTTGAACCTGTCTGATCCTCGCCATCAGAATAGCACTCATGCAGAACTTTTGGAGGTAAATAGACCAGAATTAAAACAACTTGTAGATTTTAAATTTTGTTAGTCCACGTAAAGAAACTTTCT
The DNA here is from genome assembly GCA_013398015.1 of Oreocharis arfaki. Classification (NCBI taxonomy): domain Eukaryota; kingdom Metazoa; phylum Chordata; class Aves; order Passeriformes; family Paramythiidae; genus Oreocharis; species Oreocharis arfaki. Next base: position 595,692 of record VZRR01013054.1, read on the forward strand.
TCTACTCTAGGATTACTACCAAAGTGGAAGAATGCTACTGAGAATGTCTCAGGCTTTGGGCAGAATAGTCCTAGCAGGCCGTGAAATGACAAGATTGGCTGGGTAAGCTTAATAGTAAGAATCTTTCTCATCTCAATTTAAGAAACTGGTTGTAGAATTAAAATAAGCTTATGTGCTTTGTTCCTTGCAGCATGCTAAAAGATCAGCAATTAAAAACATTTTATGCTGAAGACATATTTGAAGATGTGCTAAATATGTCCGCTGGAAATTTCACATCTAAATAGTACCAGCATGCAGTTTGAATGTTTAGTTGAAACCTTGTCAAATGCTCTTAAGTCAATTATGTATTGATTATGTACCAAAATTTTATTTTTATATTGTAAGAAGAAAAATTTGGCTATAGCAGATGAAGGAAAAGGAGCTTGTAAATATGATGCATATTAGACAACGCAGTGCAACTCTAAAATGTAAATGTTCAGTTTCTATTCTGGGTTGAATAACTTTGTCATTTTAGCAGTTTGACAGAGTACTCATTAGGGCTTCTATGGATTTTCTTTTTTAGTTTCACAGCTCGAATCACGGAATTAATGCAGGTTCTGAAGGACTTGAACAGTGGCAAATATCAGCGTACTATGATATCACAAGAAAAAGGTAGATGTGATATAATATGCGATATGTGCATCTCAGTGTAGCATTCCAGTCACTAATACTTGTTTCTTTATTTAAGATGCAGATAAAAAGCAACCTTTGTCCTTGATACCTGGATCTGGAGAAATTATCAACACTGATAACCTTATCAAGTATGTTTGCGAAATTTCCAGAAGTTCGATGTTTTTTATGTAGACTTTTTTTAAAGTCTTTATCTCTACAACCATTGATAGAGGTTTGAATATCCATTATTATAATTTGCAGTTCTGTTGTACTGTAGGTTATTTACTAGTAATTCCACCTACACCCCCTCAGCATTTCTATTCTGTAAGACAATCCTTATCCTCTCGTATTAGCAGAAGGCATAATCTGTTCTCTGGGCCTGGACTTTTTGGTAGCATTCCTACTGTCCTTTGTAATATGACTTCTCAGGCCACCTTATTTCCTTTTAGCAATACGTTAGTTATGGATTTCATTCCATTATATAATTTGGCTGTAAAAACCAGGGGCAAGTCTGTATTAATTTTCAAAGTACTTGCTTGTAATTCTGCATGCTGAGAGATTTCATTGATGTACTTGTGCAGGGATCAATTCCTTCATTCTTTGCGGTCTGAGGAATGTAGCATTGACATACTATTACTACTTAAAGGCATAACATACAGCCAGTTAAGAGATCAAATAATCTCGGTCTGGGCGCTGTGGAAAGCAGATAGGGAAGTAGAGGGGAAAGCGAGGAAGGAAGGGGAAAAAGATGAAAGCTGTTTTTATTATTTTCATTTTTAAAAAAAGGCAAGGGGGAGGTGAACAGAGAAGTCATTCATTGCGTGTCCTAGAACTAATGAGATACCCTTCACTGCTGGGTTTAAAATGACATGCATCCTTAAATGTAAGTTTATATCCACAAGATGTTTTGGAGACCAAAGGCTTAGAAGGATTCCAGAAACAAATATAAGGGATAAAACCAAACATGTAGATGTTTAAAAGCTAGGGTACGTTTTTGATTTAAGAACTTCCTTAGCTGTTAATAGTTGGAAACTGGGAGAGTGAGTGAAGTACTGCTGAAGTCTTTCCCTGTGCCTTACATCTCTCAAGTAAACACTCAGTATCAGCTTCTTTTACGCAACTGGGTTTTTTTGTTTTTTATTTTTTAACTTTGCAATACATACAGGTTTGATCATGTTCCATTGGTGACACCTAATGGAGATGTTCTGATTAAAGACCTTAACTTTGAGGTAAGTTTTTTAGTATCATAGGAAATAATAATAGTGTAAAATTTTCAAGGGAAGATGGTCAATGACTTCAAAGGTCATCTGATTTATAAGAAAAGTGCAAACAAATCATCATGTTAGTTTAAAAAAAAGAGGCAATAAGCTATTTTCCCAAAAAAAGTTTTTATTGTTACAAGTGCGTTTTCTTCCAACTGCGGTTGGTGCTAAACCAGTTGGGGAAAAAAATATTGCTGGAAATTGCTCATCGTAATATCAGAAAGTTGTGTACAAGCATATGATGATACCAGATTGTCTTATTGTTTGTAGAGGCTTTCAACAATACTTCCTCACTGCCATTTTATGTGTTGGTTTTGCGATTCTAGGTTCGATCTGGTGCAAATGTACTCATTTGTGGGCCAAATGGGTGTGGGAAGAGCTCCCTGTTTCGTGTTCTTGGTGAGGTAAGGGAACTTTTTGAAACAAACGGGAGAATGCAAAGCGTGGTTGTAATTGGACTTTTTTGTCAAGTTTTAATCTTTCCTTTTGCAGTTGTGGCCTTTGTTTGGTGGGCGTTTAACAAAACCTGTAAGAGGAAAGTTGTTCTATGTTCCTCAGGTGAGACCAAGTACTTTACTTTAAAATAGTGTTCTCTTTCTTTCTACTTTGACTATGTTTAGAAATATTTGACATATCTTTTTGGTTCCAACTGTATCTCAGAGACCATACATGACTCTTGGAACGCTCAGAGATCAAGTTATATATCCGGATACTTTGGAAGATCAAAAAAGGAAAGGGATTTCTGACCAGGTAATGATAATTAATTCATTAACCCTTTGTCTTGCTCAGGATGAATAATGCTTCCAATTCAGAAATACTGAAACTGCTAAGAGAAGCACTGCATTTAATAGGATTTTAATATTTACCAGGGTTGATAACGTTATGATACAATCCTTTATAGCTTTTTTCAACCACTTGTTTTTTAAGTTCATGTAAGCTTTATATGTCATTCCTGTTTCCATAAAAGGTGCTGAAGGAGTACTTGGATAATGTCCAGCTGGGTCAAATCTTGGAGCGTGAAGGAGGCTGGGATAGTGTTCAGGACTGGATGGATGTACTCAGCGGGGGAGAAAAACAGAGAATGGCAGTATGTCTCAAAAGCATAAATGCTTAACAAATGCACAACATAAGTAAAAAATACAACTGAACTGTAAGCTATTTTTGTTTATTAAAAATTAATATTTGACTTAGAAGAAACCCCCATGTGAAATACCTAAATACTGAGAAATCAACTGAAAATAGTGAGGTTTGTACTCAGAATTTAAAAGGAAATACTGGCTTTTAAACATCCTTTCACCTTGTCTTGTTCTTTCGTTGTATAAACAGAATTTCTAAAATAACTCTCTTCAATGAAAAAAGTATAAGACAATGTACAACTTTTGGATTTTCATGTTTCAGTGGGTACCAACTTAACTCCCTTTCCATAGTAAATTTTTGGACACTAATTCCAAATTTGACTTCTAACACTTCACCGTTGCTGGTAGTTCTGTATCCACAGTATCTTTTTGTTGGCTTGCATTCCAGATGGCAAGGCTGTTCTATCATAAGCCCCAGTTTGCAATTCTGGATGAGTGCACCAGTGCTGTTAGCGTGGATGTAGAGGGCTACATTTACAGCCATTGCCGAAAGGTGAGCTCCTTGTTTCTGGAGTTATATCCCTGTAAATTAACAAGAAACCTAAAATGGTACAAGGTTCACTCTTCCTTATGCCTAGAGCAGACTAAGAATTTTTTTTTAAAAAGTCTGAAAGAAAGCTTTGAAGCGTATACAACTTTATGCTCACTAGAATTCAGTAATTGTTTTGTAGTCCTAGGATAATTTAGACATTTAGCCTAAATGATATGCAGAGATCTCTTACTAACTGCTAAGTAACTTTACTTTTCCAGATAGAGTCTTAAAATGTCAAGTTAAGATCAAATAATCTAAAATTGTAGAATGTTTTCTTGTTCAAAAGGCTTCTTTTGGCCAGGGCAACAGAAGTGAAAGGCTGGAAGTTGACATTTCTATCTATTTTGAGATATGAAAAGCCAAGCACTTTAGGAAGATATGATGATATTAAATACAGCTTTGTGTTTCCTCTTCCTCTTAAACTCACCATTTCGCAGTGTCATGTGAAATCAGTAAGATTTAATTTCACACCCTAGTCTGGGAAAGAATGGGCTTGAGGTAATGTTAGTTATTGAGTAGCAGTATTCTAGAATGGTAATGGAGCAAAGCTGTGCTGAAATACGTGCTTCAAACTTAAGGACCCCTCTGTAGTAGTGAATGGACATTAGGTGAGGACTCTGCAGAAGAAGGAGCATTATGTCATGAATTGATTTTAGCACATTGGTATCAATACCCTGACAATTTTTTAAGTCTATTTTCCATATACTACTTCTTCTATTAACTTGAATATTCATTTGTACTTGCCAAGTGGCTAATGCATGTTACTGAAAAATAGAATTCCTGGTTAGGCTGTCCTTGCAGAAAGAAAAAATGTCACCTTGCTTTATCATCAGAGTCATTTTGTCCCTGCTGTTACTGTTGGGGATGAATAGTTGACTGAGGTAAAAGGAAACAAAGGAAGGTTATTCACTTTAAATTGTCACTCTAAGTTTATAATTCATTACAGCTTTTGTGGGTTTGGGGTTTTTTTTGTCGTTAGAATTCGTTTATTCACCAGCTTTATTGTTTTACCTGCCTCCTGCCTTGCCTCTTTTACTCAGTGCATTCTATGCTCAACAAATCTTTGGGAGCAAAAGAATGGTGAAATCAGTTAAAAATTATAGATCCCTCCTGATTGCTTTTTCTCTCGCCTGCAAAATCTCGTATGAAAAGCTATATATATGTATAGTTAATAATAGTGTGGAAGTTTGTGGTTATGAGTTTAAGATCTTCATCTGATGTAATACTGAAAAATAAATGACGCCTAACCCATTAGAAGAATTAACTGTTTTGTGGGTATTTTCATCTTATAGGTTGGCATCACTCTCTTCACGGTTTCCCACAGGAAGTCACTTTGGAAACATCATGATGTATGTAGTCTTTGCTTTATTAAGAATATTTGTGGGTTTTGTTGACTGACTTCATGAAATTAACTTTGTGATTCAAGGTGTTATCATTTTACATCCTAATAAGTTGTGTTCTGTTTGGGTTTTTTTAAGGTTTTACTTTTCATAATCATTTTTCACTATTTGATACATTCTTATGCTTTTAGTTATGAAGGAACGCTATCCAAAAATTTTATATGTATCTATAAAATATGAGAGGCTTGCTAGATGCTAAAGTCTTCTTTCTTAGACTCAAAAAAATCCTTAAACTAGAATACAGTAAACAGCATGGAGTTTTTTGCTTTCATTATATCTAATACATTTATGCCTTTAAAAAAAGGTCACTAATATGTGGACTTTTTTTTATGGCAAACGAAGATTTCACTATTCTTTTTATGCAGACAGACTGTACATGTGGGTAAAAATACTAAATTAATACACAGGGATGAATGTATACCCTAAGTATATTGTCACAAAACCCAAGAGAACAGTGTTAAGTCTAGATGTGGCTGTTAGCAGACTGATATATGATATGCAAAAATACAGTTAAACTTTTTTACAAAGGCAGTTGAATTTAATAAAGTGTGAGGTAGGAGCAGCTTACCCTCTGGTTAACTGAGTTTAAGATTTTGCTAAAACTTTAAAAATTATTTTTAAAGATTTTTAAAACTACTTCAGAATATAATTTACTTAGGTCTTTATAGACCTGGTAATTTTTAGGTGTTTAATAACATATGTTGGTTTTTTTCAGTTCTACTTGCATATGGATGGCAGAGGAAACTACGAGTTCAAGAAAATAACTGAAGACACAGTTGAATTTGGATCTTAGAGTCATGAACTGAACTGCTACAGAGACTGATGATTACAGGAATTGTGTAGAATGTCAGACAATGTACCATAAAATTACTCAGCTTGTTAAGCATTTACTATTATGTAGGATATTGCTAATTGTGTATATGTTGGTTTAATTATTGATACGTACTAAGAATGTCCTTATTCTTGTGGTTTAAAAACCTGCCTAAATTAAATTGGGCTTAAATTAGTGTAACCTGATTCATCCTGGGATGCAAATCATTTGAAATCGGCTGATTTGACTTTTGTAGACCTTCTTTCCCTTCAGTGAAAAGCCCTGTTAAAATTAGGGTTGCTACCTCTCTTGTTCCTGCAAAGCAGTCTTGGATTTTTGCTCTGTTCTATGCATGTTTCAGAGAGATCTTGCGCGGTGCAGGACATGGCCCCATCTTCAGATCTGTGCCCTGTTAAATGAAAGAGCCTTTTCCTTGTCCAAGCCTTGTGATGTAGCCAATGTGCCCTTGCTGAAAAAGGATGAAATGAAACTAAAAGACAAAACTAATTCCTTCTGGTTTAAAAAAAAAAAAAAATTAAGGTTGTTCTTTGCTGGGATTTGGATTCTCTTTAACATCTCTCTGTCCTTGCAGTTCTCTGTGCAGCTCAGCTGCCATTGTCTCACAACTTAGCCAAAGCTTCATCCATCCTCCACCCCAACTGTCCTTTTTCTGTCAGAGAAATATTGTGGTAATGAAGAGTTGAGAGGAGGCTGAGGGAGGAAAGGACCGACCCACCGAAAAAAAAGGGAGGGAAAGAAAAGTGATTATCCTTGTATCAAACAAGCTTGTGAACGTTTTTAGTTCTGAAGAAATGAATGACTCCCACAAGAAGAAACAGAGAAAAGAGCGTGGGTCCAGTCATTCCTCAAATCAGTAGAGGTTATAACGGGCTCAAAAATGTTAATCTGTGATATAGCAGACTGTTGTCCTGTGTTCAGTCCTGTAATACAGCAGTTACTTTTTCCAAGTTTCTCCTTTCCTCCCTTTTCAAAAGAATGTGATGATCTTACAGTTTTAGCTACCCTTCAGGTCTGAATTTGAAAGCAAGGGATAATGGTACTCTCTGTTTGGCCTTCTAGGCTGTGAAGCCTGAAACAGTGCTTTCATTCTTCATGTTTATTCTCTTATTGTCATGATGTTTCCTGATTTCTGATACAAATTATTTGCCAATGATTCTCTGTGTTTTGTAAGGATCTCCAGTCTTTGCTGGATTTCTTATTCCAGCTTCCAAATCCCCTCGAAAGAACCAAACTTTTACCGTAGTTTACTGTAATTGTTTTATCCATACAAATGATTACTGTTTGTCATTTGACTTTGACAAGCATAAATACAGCAAGGTGTTTTTTGTGATCAGGGAATAAGAAGGTATAATTCAAACTGAATTGCTGTTTAGGCTTTAAAACAAAAAATTACAATACCTGTTGTACAGTGAAGGTCTAGTAGTTTTTTAGTGTTCCATGTAAGATATAATATAGGAATGCACTACATGAAGGCATGCATAAAATATGCAATACATCTGTACTTTGTGCATCTTTTATCAAGGGTTTAGATTTAAAAAAGCCCCTACTTTTTATAAAATGTATAAGTACTTGGATGCACTGCTGTTTGTTAATTTTTACCCAGTTTGATTAGTCATTTACTTTCATGTTGAAATTGCTACCTGTTAATATTTTTCCTTTTATTATAGTTCTTGCCCCTACCTGTCAGTATTCTTTCAAAGTACTCAAATGCAAACAGCTATCCTGGTACAAGAATCTAGTGACCACAGTCGAATCAGAGTATAATGCATCAATGAAAATCATAAAAGCTTTCCTCTGAAGTATAGAGTATTTAAGAGAATAAGGTACCAGAGTAATTTTTGTGCTTGTTTTACAGGAAGGCAGATAGATGCCTGATTTCACTAATCTCTTGTTTCCGTTCATTCAGATTCTCACATCAGCCATAACATAGCAGGTAGCAGCATGCTGCGTGTGAGGTCGTAGTCTTTTTTGAATTGTAACCATGAAAGTAGGGATGCCAGATAGGTTGTTGTGTGGGGAGGTCTTTTGGTTTGGGTTTTTTTTTTTTGTGAAAGTTCTCAGCACAAATGCAACTTGTTCTTTGGAATGGATGTTTTAGTAGCCTTTTAGAGAAACAAAGAAAAAATTAATCTCTAAACTGAGGAAGTTGCTATGATCTTTGTGATTAGGGCAGTCTTTTGCAGTGGAGTAGTGAACTTGGGATACTTTAATGTATTTTTAATGCTAACAAGCAAAACCATGCACAGCACACTTACAAAGCCCCCAGCAGCCAATCCCAATTGTCCTTTTCAATTTTACTGGTTATAACGGAATTTTGTGTAAACTTGTATTTATTTTTAAAACTAACAACAAGCAAACAAAAAATTCATCTCCAAAACCAAGGAGGAATAGGTTTGCCTTTAGATGTCATGAAGTTTGTTGAAACTGAGGATGCTGGTATCTCCTTAGGGCCAGGACTTTGTGTTTCTAAATATACTGGAAGGAAAGAAAAATATTCTTCTGTGCTTGATTGTAAGGGAGGCTTATAAAGAAAATATAAAAAAGAATGGTATTTTAGAATTATATTCTTAAAAGGCCTTACATTAAAGTGTTTGAGATAGACTTGATCTAATGAGAGATTGTAAGAAAATCTAATGAAAATGATCGAAGTCTCAGTTCTGTTGCAGAATTGCACTGTGATACTGTATTTTAGTTATGTTTCTTTAATAGCACAAGTTGGAAGTTCATGAAATGGAATTCTGATCTATCTTAGTAGACAACATACTGATGGATACTTTCAGTCTGGAATTGTTGGTGTGTTGAAGACGGTATTGGAAATAGTCAGATGGCTGCATTTCAACAGTGGTGGGAAACATTCCTGTGTGTAAATACTGTAAAGTGTTTTGGAGGGGGAAATGGCGCTATATAAATGTAAGACATTAAGTGCCTCTGAAATAATAATAATAAATCTAAAGATAAAATATATCTAGGCTTTTCATGTTTCTTAATGATGTGATTAGGAATTCTGTAATAATACAGTGAATGCATATGCAACAAATGTCGAGTTGCTCAATGAGCCGATTGTCTTGTGCTCAGCTTTAAAAATCTGCAGTTCTGTCTGAAATTTGCCCTGGGATCAGCCGGGTGATGCCATCCAGTTTAGGCTTAACCAAGTACCTGAGCTCAGTACTTGAAGACATGTACTTCGAGCAATGGGATTAGAGATGCATTAATCCGCTTTGAGTCTGCGTTGAGATTGGCTCAATTGGCTGTAGCGTGGTGCTAATAACGTACGAGCTATTTATCTAAGAGCTGGACTGGATCCTTGTGGGTCCCTTCCAGCTCAGAATATTCTGTGATTCTGGCCTCTCTTTCCTTTGTCTGCGGACCACTTCTTTTCCCTTTGCTGATTTTAGAAGGGCCTGAATAAGATTTACACAATATCAGTATGTAATTCTTTGGAATGCTCCTTAATCTTTTTACTTTGAGGATAATAAGTTAAACACTTTCCACCTTTATTGTATTTGTAATTTTTCATTGTTTTCCTTTATTGTGGTAGACAAACCAGCTATCAGGACACTTGAAACGCAGTAGTGTGAAAATGCAGCCAGGATATGATTGAATTAACTGATATTTAAGTGATCAGCAGTTTCTAATGCCAACTACTATGGATTTTTCCTTTTCTTAGCTGAGATTAGATGTGCAACAAGTGTATTGTATAGCATTCTAAAGGGTAGAGCTCCTTTTGAAGGAAAATGTCTCAACCAAGGATGCAGTCTTAGAAATCAAAGTGTTGTTCAATTAGGTTGATGAGTCAGAGAGGAGGAAAGAAAGGAACTCCTGTGTTGTGGATGGGATGTTTAATAATTAAATTTGTTTTTTAGATACATTAAGTCAAGGTAGAAGTTAATAATCCATTATTAAAATATAAATTTAACTGTCATCAGTACCGTAAGATGTCCATAGAAACATCCATGATAATGATCATCTGAAATCCCACTGCAAAAAATAGTGGGTTGAAAAGGTTGCCTAGGTTTTATAGAGAAAATAAACCACAACTTTATCTGTCAAGAAAATCAACAGTGTGCAAGTTCAAATTTCTGCTTACAAAGCTGCTGTAAAAAGCAGTTATCTCTGTTGCTTAATCTGTTTTTGCTTTCAAAAGCATAATCTGTTTGCTTCTTTATTAGGTGTTCATAGCTGGATGGTTTGTGCCAGTCCCTTTCCTGAGCATGAAAAGAGGTTGCTTGGTTTTACTAATCAGGGATGTGCAGCTGTGTCAGGAAGAGGTAGGTTGGTTGGTTTTCCCTTCACATGTTGTGTTCGAGGCTCTTGCCAGTGCTCTGAACACAGTCAGTTTTTTATTATGATGCCTTAAAATTCACTGGGAAGTTTAGAGTGGCTGTGCACATGTTCTGATGAAACCCATCCTGTCACGTGCACTCTTAGAGAGGATGAAAGTGGTTTTATTCAACCCAAACCGTTCTATCATTCATCTTGAAACAGAAATATAGCCAAGTTAGATTATTATGAAAGCAACTTGTCTTTAATGTTAAAAACTTTAGAAAAAGGTTATCTTCAAAGCCTTCTTTGAACTTCTACATAATTTTCTTTCCTTGTATCCAAAAGCAGAGTCTGGTGACAAGCAGCCTGGAATTTCACCGACAGAAGCTGTTTTAACGGATTAAATAGGAATAATATACCTAAGAAAATTCCATGGGGATTGACTTGGGAAAGTGAAGACATTTTGCAAGTAATCCTGCAATGAGTGCAACCATGCAAGAATAATCATCCAGTTGGCATTTTAAAATGGGAGAGAAGGGAAACTTGGTTGCTCCACTCGTGTGGAATATATGTTTCACAAACCAATATCCTTGTTCCCCACCCATCCCTCATTTTTGGAAACAAGTGGCATCTACACGTGATGCTGAACCAAAATAGAACAGAACTGGAAAAATGAGGTCAATTCTCTCTAGACACAACAAAAAATGCTGTGACTGGTTTACATGGGTAGAAATAGGGATCTCCACCTACATGACTAAGCAAATTTTCTCCATTAAAATGACTTAAGAATTTGGTACAAATCAAAGCTAATTTTTTAAGCTTGATTATCAGAAGTTTGGGGGAGGCTGCTCTGAAATACAAGCTCCATGTGTGCAATTGAAGAGACATTATTTGTAACCGAATATACCCTTAATCTCATTATCCTGAGCAGTTTAGTGCAAGTAGGTCCTGAGAAACAGTTGACTACTTTTAATTGTGAATCATGACAAGTGTAAAGGTGCTCCCCAAAATAAGCTAGCTTTTATTTATTTACTTAATTGTAGTATATTACTGCAGGAATATGTTGGCACAAAAGCAACAGCTAAACACAGCTATGTCAGAAGCAACTGATGTGACAGAGTTGGTAATACACTGAAAGATGAAGAGGGGTTAATAAGCTGCTGTATTGGGAAAAAAAAATGATTAAAAAACAAAGCATGTGTGTCAGAGGCTTCTTAAAACTTGGATGCAATATTATATATTGCAACAAGACTTCTCTGAAAAGCCATGAACCATTTGCAAAAACTTTTTGGAGCTTAGTAGGGAATTAAGGGCCAAGGTCAAATCTACTCAGCCCACCAACGCTAACTAGATTTCAAAATAAAACCTTTTAATTTTTTTTTTCCAATTATTAGGATAACTGTATTTGCAACAGTCCTAGGCAGAGAGTTTTAGAAAGGCTGCTTGAGGTTAGATGTTCACATTCTCTTTGTGCTTACGGTGTTACCTCTGTAAACTTCCCCGAGGGCCCTGGGGTGCGTCATGCTGGTGGTACAGGAGGTGCTGGAGCTGGGACGTGTCTGACAGACAGCAGCAGTTCCTGCGTGCACCATGTATTTTATCATCTCCGAGTTTGGTGTGTAGGGACCTGCCTGAGAGACTGGGTACAGGGGAGCAGCCTCTCAGCTGGGACCTGTTTGACTTCTTGTGCCTGTCACTGCCTCTGGAGTAGAAGGTCATTTGTCTCAAAAGGTGGTTTTGGGGTTGCTTTTTCAAGACAGGCTCAGCAGAAATCAAAGCATGCACGACGCAAAATAGCCCCAGTTTCAAACACAGCTGCCTTCCAGCTATTGCTACCCATGCCTCTCTTTTCCTTGCCACTGGATAGCGTGTTACCACAATTCCAAACATAGCTCGTTCTTCAACATAATTCACAGGGCTTCTACAGCTGAATTTATGACATGTACATTAGTAGTAAAACATTTTCCAGTACTTCTACAAGACTTCAGTTCTTTCTCTGAGGTTTTTAGTCCATTCCTCTAAGAGTTAAAAAGGCAGTAAGAGGGCTCTGTTTTCTGTTTGAAGGATACTGAGGAAAGAAAATCTGGTAAGAAGCTTAACAGTCAGCATGGAAATCTGGTTCTGAGCTACTCCTGAGTTTCTGAGACTGAAGAAGTTTTTCAGGCGAAGGGAGTATGGTTTTGTGCAGGCTTTAACACCAACGTACAAACAATAGGTGAGTACTGATGGATTGTTAACTGGGGCCTTGTTTCCAGCAGTGCTTGAATATCGGACAACACAGGGTGTGTTACACCCCAAGATTCCTGGAGAAGCACTGAATAGAGCATGGGAGGTGCAGAAGCAGAGAGCTGTTCCTACCCTTAATATCAGATCTTTCTGAGCTGTTCAGACTCTCTGTTCCTTTTCATTATTAGAAAAGACAGGATCTAATAAATTTCTTGTGCCCTTTGCCTCCAAATTTTGGTGAAATCTGGATTCAAGCTGGATCTCAGTGTGTTAGTCATTTAGGAAAATCTGGATTGTTAATGTGTTGATTATGCCTTTTTTTACCACTTGGTGTCACCTTTTCTAGGCACACGAAGCATAAAAGCCAGACAGGGATTGCAGAATTCCTGTTGTAGAGATGTCTCACAGCACCAGTTGTACGTGCGGGGCTGCTGCTCCGATAGATCACTGTGAGGGGAGGAGCAGGGGTGTGGTGGCACCCTTGGTGCTTTGTGGAAGCAAGTGATCATGTTAAGAATGAAGTGGAAATTTGGGAAATCAGACTATTATCTCTGTGGAGATGTACATGTTTGGGATGAATGGATGGTAAAGTATGAAGGCAACAGAGGGAAAACGTTTTGTGTTAATCAAGGATGCAGACTTTAAAATAAAAAAACCCCAACACACAAACCCACGTTTTTTCCTGGAATAATGAGTGCTTCTTATTGGAGTAGGTTTTAAAATCTCACTTGTCACTCTAGCTCTCTTATTACACTAGATTTTAATTGAGCTGTGTAATTCCTGAATAACTAATTAAAAAATTACCATGTGATCTCATTGGGAAAATATTTCTTTGTTAAAGGTGAGTTTTAACTAAACCTCTTCCGATGAATTAGTTTTTTAAATTTAACAATGTCAGTACTTCGCTACTTAAATATTTCTTGAAGTAATAAGGTAGAAAACTTGAAAATAAAAGTAGAAGAAAATGCATCAGGGAATATATATGAGATCTGGAACTGTTAAGATTCTTTAAGTTCATATTAATATCTTCTTTTTTATTTTAAACAAGACACTAAAAAAATGACACCTAAATGTAATTAGGGTGCAATAAGGTACTCGGAGCAGTGCTAGTGAATGTTCTGGAAGTCTCAATAATAGTGACCAAGGGGAAGCTGTAGAGGGTAAAAAACAATGCTTCCATGCTATGAATATGTTTTGATTGTAATTAAGAGATATGGATTTATTCAGGTTCTATATTTTGATTAAAATGAGATCCTGCCTAGCTGTCTGAAGCTATAAGGCAGTGGGTTCATCTCTCGTGAAGAATAAGTAATGGGAATGAGTATGGGATGGAGGAGAGGAGGGGAAACATCAATAAAGGAGCCAGGGGAAGTCAGGAGCAGAAATATTTCAGGCTTCTTACAGGAGCCAGTCACTGAAATATCACTACTAGGGTACAGATTTTGACAAGATGAGAAACAGGCACAACCTCTGCAACTGGACACATGAGACGGCCTGGCTGTGAAACCCTGCAGGCAGTCAAGGTGGCTGCAAGTATATAACCAGGTACTGGCAGGTTTTACTGGAAGAAATCACCCCTGAGGGAAATCTTGCCATGAACTTGGCTAATTCAGCTACAGTTAGAGGCTGAGGAGTTACAGGGGAAGATGTTCTTTCTGGGTCCTTTGGGGGGGGATGCTGAAAGAGGCTCTGTGGGTTGAATGAGAGCCTGTGCCAGAAGAAGCAGAAGGATCTCACTGGTGGGAAGATTTCTCATTATATGTTGTAAGGAAGAGATCTGCAGCACATCTTTATGCCCTGAGCTTTGCTAAAAGTTCTGCTGTAGAGAACTGGAGGATGCACACCATCAAAAAAGGGAAGGGCAGCTCTCTGTGGCAGTTTGTCTTTGTAAGGGACTGACTGGGTGTAGTCTGTGAGGGAGCATATGGTGTGGTGAGTAACACCACACCTAAGGGTTGTGGAAAGATTTTCAGCTGGCCAGTTCAGTTCCTGCTTCTGTCCTGTCCAGCAGGTTGTTCTTTTCCTGTCATTCTCAAACATGAACACCCGGACAAGACAGCATGGTTAGTTGTATATGGATAAATTCTGTGTTATTGGAAGATCATTCAATTGACTCTTGGGTCTGATAATGTGTATTACAAGGTTCAGAAACTGTGTGGCAATCACTACTAACCTGAAAAATAATCAGCTTTACAAAAACTGAACCAAGGGGGTAATCTGTCACAGCTGTTTATTCTCAGTTCGTGCAGAAACTCTTTGTCCTGAGTTGCCACATAACTAGTGATGCAAGTTAAGCTTATAATCACATTCTTATCATTACATGCCTCTCAGCAGCAGCCTTCTCACACTGGAAAGCTGAGTCTGCTAGAAATAGCTAAGCTGTTTGCTGCCATATCCGTCACACATACACTTATGAAGTCCTCTACAGTTGTTCATTTTAAGTAATGGCAGTAATTTTCTTGTCTGTATTGCTGTTAGGGCTGACAGAAAAGTAGCAGAACAGTATCAGTCTTTATTCACTTATGTGAAAAATAATGTGGTTTTAAAGCAGGCTTATTACAGTGTGCAGTGTCACACATTCTCTTGTACAAGGAGAGGACACAAATACTGTGTGAGGGAACTATGCAGATGTATTTATCCACTTGAAATAGTTGGATAACTTTTTCAGATGACAGGGAGCAAAGTGGAACAGGGGAATAGGGAGCATCAGTAGGAACACGCTTGCTCACAGAAACCTGCTTAGAAGAGGAGCCAGGGAACTTAGGTGCATAGGAAAAGCCTTCCCTTTCTCATATCCATTCCATGTGTGTCTGGCTCCATCTTAAATCCATATAGTGCTGAAGTGGGCACATGTGTGGACCTAGTCTTTCTTCCTAGTGACAACACCTTTATTGGTATAACAACTTCTGCCCAACCCAATACTCTGAGAAAATCTCTGCATAAACCATTTTGCGTGGGTTTGGCCTGAAGGACATAACTTGCACAAGTTTGCAATTAAAACGCCCCTTTCTCAACTGTCTCCACAAACAGAAAAAAAACCTCTTCGAAATAGGATCCGTGAGCCCCGTGACTCTGGTTACTCAGCATTGTTGGATGATGACGTACTGCAGCTAGGAAACAAGTGCTTCAGGCTTCCAGAACTCGTGTAGTCAGGGGTCACTCCTTTGCCACTTAAGGCACTTGTTTGTATTTCTGTGGGTGTCTCTTCTCCCCTCCTTTCCTCCCCCCCCATCTTCAGAACAAACCAAGAATCTGTTTAAGTAATGCAATGATTTATAGCATCATTCTGTGGTTTATGACAAGCAACTGCAAGGTCTAGTTCAATAAATGCTATGCTGTAATTACAGGCTTTCCTTTTCCTAATAGCTCTTCCCTTTTCTGAGTCTGGCACTGAATGAAGCTGAGGAAGCAGAGCGCCACGGGGAAGGGATGTAATGATGACAGCTCTGGAATGTTTTTAGATTTACTCCCACACGCTCTCATGTTTTTGATTGCTGTTGTAAGATTCCTTCTCCTTACAAGGCTTGTGCATCAGCAGAAAATGCATTAAGCATTTATTGCTCAATATGAAGTAAACAGGGTTATGTGGGGGGGGGAATTATGGTGTTTTTCTTCCCTCTGTAAAAAGAGGAATTAAAGAACAAAGAAAACCCCCCATAAACCACTCACATTTTCCCAGGAGTCTCAACCCATACACAGATGGTATCTATAGCATAGCAGGGATGAAAAATATAAAATACAATTCTGTACAAATTGTCAGAAAGGGATATAAATTTTGTAAGGTATTCCTTCTCATGAATACAATGGGTATCTTCTTTCAGGCATGTATGAAGTGTAGAGATCCACAACCAATTTGTTCCAACTACAAAACCATTTTTTTCTATTCTCTTGGTTTTGTGTGTGTTTTGTGTATGCTGATCACCATGATCAGCAGTTCTCATCTCTGGGGCAGGCCCCATAATGCCTTGAATGAACATTAGTGCCACAAGCACAAGTACAGGCAGCACTGTGGGAGTGGAAGGAGAAGCTGCGAATGCAAACCCTGGCTAATTGCTCATACAAGTGGCCAGCGGAAATGTGACTCAGGACTCTTCAAAACCTCCAGTTTGTGAACTGTGGCTTCCCCTAGTTTTATCCTTACAGGTGCCCTGGTAGACTACTTTACACACCAGTTAGATTGTGGCAGCTTGGCTACACTGCTGTCACAAAATAAGTTTCCTAAATGTGTATTTAATTTAGTTCTGGAATGAATACTGTACATTGTTTTGAAAAGGAAAAGAAAGACTTATGTTTCCAGTCACCTTTATTTCACTAGAAAAGTATAAATTACCATTATAAATACAGATATCACCAGTATAAAAATTAGATCCCTATTTATAAAATAAATACTAAAAGTCAAAGCAATAAGTATCTCCAAATCCCATCACCAAGATGATTTGAATCTATACCACAGAAAATATTCGTCGGCTGTTTAATTAAAAATGATGTTCAAAATGCAGTAAATACTGCTACCTATTTAATGCTTGTTGAAGTGAGTTACTACTGACTCAAGCCTGACAAGTATTTGTTCTAACACTTACTTGGAACTATCAGACTCCCCTGTCTGTATAACTCTAGGTGTAGTGTAATTGGATATATTTTCCAGATAAATAAAAAGTACTTGCTTCAATAGTGTTTCTTACAAGTTGCCAGTGCAGTAGTTTCAGTTTCTTTACCTTTGTCTACATCCAAAGATAAATAGACCAAGTTAATTTTATCCAAGAAGTGCAGAAGTAATAGTAGCAATTTTGTCATATCTGAACTAACAGATCATTTCACCAGTTAATATTGTTAAAAGACAGATAAATACAGGGCTTGTTTCATAGAAACAAAAAAATGTTCCTTTTAGTTAGGTAAAGGACACCTATTTTTCAAAAGTAGTGTTTTTTCCCCTCACAAGTACCGTAGTATCTGGCTCAATAAGGCCATACTGATAAAAGCCAAAAGTACCTCTAGTTCAGAATCCTGTTTCAGACAGGACAATAGAAGGGGCTTGGGAACAGCGTAGGAGAAATCTCTCTGCAAAGAGACCTTGAGAATTTAGAGATGGGCAATCACCAACCATATGAAGTTCAGCAAGGGAAAGTGTCAGATTTGGCACCTAGAATGGGGCACCCCTGGATGTATGGGCACACTGGGGAATAAGAGGCTGGAGAGCAGTGCCATGGAAAGGGCACTGGGAGTCCTGGTCAATGGCACATTTACCATGAGCCAGCAGTGCCCTGGCAGCCAGGAGGGACATCCCTGTCCTGGGGGGCATCAGGCACAGCATCGCCAGCCGGGCAAGGAAGGGCATTGTCCCGCTCTGTTCTGCCCTGGGACAGCCTCTCCTCGAGTCCTGGGGGCAGCTTTGGGACCCACAATATAAAAAAGACATCGAGCTGTTAGAGAGGGTCCAAAGGATGGTGGAGGTCCTTGAGTGGAGGCTGCATGAGGAGTGGCTGAAGTCACTTGATCTGTTCAGCCTGGAGAAGAGGAGCCTGAGGGGGAGACACTGTGGTCTTCAACATCCTCCCCAAAGGAAGCAGCAGGTACCAATCTCTTCTCTCTCATGACCAGTGACAGGACTCAAAAAACCAGCATAAAGCTGAGTCAGGGGAGGTTTCGGTTGGGTATCAGGAAAAAGGTTTTCCCCCACAGGGTGGCTGGGCACTGGAAGAGGCTCCCCAGGGAAGTGGTCACAGCAGCAGCCTGGCAGAGGTCAAGAAGCATTTGGACAATGCTCTCGGGCACATGGTGTGACTCTTGGGGATGGTGCTATGCTGGGCCAGGAGTTGGACTCGATGATCTTGTGGGTCCCTTCCAACTCAGCATATTCTGTGATTGTAACAGGTCACCAGAACGCTCTTCCAGCCTCTGGCCACTAATGACACAGGGCTTCCTGACACTGGATTTTTCGTCTGTACTGTCCAGTGGATTTTTTAATCCACATGAAGTTTGGGCTTCAGAATTCCTGTTTCAGAGAGCTTAAAAGGCTCCACCCAATTAAGGTTTTTTTGTTGTTGGGGTTTTTTCTGTTTTGGTACTGCCACTAGTGTCTGCAATACTTTTTCCTTAGACACCATTAAGCAGCTCCTTTTCTCTCACAGCTCTTGCTTTCTTTGCTTTCTTGCGTTTACACAGAACCACTGGAAGGACAATGGCAAGAGTGATGACTGCAACTGCTATCACTGCTATGATGATAAAGACTTCTGTTCCATATTCTGTAAGGGAATAAAAAACCCATGATTCAGCTATAAGAACCCACAATGCCACAGTGCCACAAACTCTTAGCAGTCATTCCACTGAATGAAAAGATGCTTTCTATGTTTTACAGTCTCACAGAAGTGCAGTCACCACTTCATCGTGAACTGAATACATTTTAACATGAATTTGTGAACTGAGGTAAAGCTTTATTTCACCTGGTTCACTCTAGGTTTTAATCTACTTTAGGTAGTGTGCTAAAGTACCATGCTAACACCATAAGAATAAGTCAAACCATTCCCCCTGCCTGTACATTATTTCTGTACAAGTGAAAATCTACTCTAGGTCATAAGCTAGAAAACACCAAGAGAAGAGTTTTCTATTTAAATTGTAATGAAATAGTAATTTATCACTTTTATGTAAATTTTCTGGGTAAGAAAGCTAATTTGAGTTCATTTGCCATTTTAGAAGAGCTTTTCTAGGGTGCAAATATTCTTACCCACGGAGAAGAAAGATACATGCAATGTGATACTATTTAAATAATATTGATGACTTCATGTTGAAGAAAGTGCTACCCAAATGGCTAATCTGAAATGGCTGGCTCATTCACCTACACTTGCTAACTTCTTTACCAGTAAGGAAGTCAACCTGCCAACCTCTGACCTTGTAACAGGAAAGAAAGTCTTACTCTTATCATGTGCTTTTGGCATAACTAAAGGTCAGTTCATACTACAAGTAAATGTATATGCAGGTTTCCAGCACTTCTATGTTTTAGAGCTAATCCTTCAAGCACTTACTACGGCACTATGGTAAGTATTCTAACTTACACAGCAAATAGTTTATTCCATAGCAGGCATCACAATGAAAAGATGTGGGGTTTTTATTAGAACATTAAAGAGTGGGTGACAAACATCACCCGATACTCACCATCTAAGATACTCCTTCCTACGCTGGTACAGAGCACGGTGCTTTCTTGGCCATGACGGTTTTCTCTGCGGGAGGGAATGATTCCCTGGACATAGAAGCAATAGTTCTTTCCGCTGTCAACGCTTACTTCAAATTCACGGCTTTTTGTTGTCACATCTTTCTGTAAAGGAAAAAATATTTCAAGTGTCAGCCCTAAAGGTAGCACAGAAATTGTGTAACTATACAGAATATAACATTACAGAATAAAAACTAGAGCTGCACCTTACCTTTCCAGAACTTTGATCTTTCCAGTAATAGAGTTTGTATTCCAGGTCATGCTGGAAAATATCTTGAACACTTTGAAAGCTTCCATTAGGAAATATATATGGTGTAAGGGGATCTTTGAACACGACATTCAGTTTGGAACCTTTTTGTGAATAATCCTTTATCTCTGGTTTTCCAATAACAGCTAAACAAAGATTTTTAGAATTAAAAAATTAACATCGTCTTTTATACATGTCTCTTTTTCCTTCCTCTCTCCATTACCTTCCCTCCTCAAAACTATTATAAGTTTACAAAGCCAAAGAAATACAGTGAAGGCCTAGGCTGTAGACAAGTATCTTCACCTAGTACACAATGTTAGTGAAATGGTCTACTCAATGCAGTGAGAAACAAATGGTAACTAAAATCTTACACCTCCCCTACAACAGGCAAAGCTTTATGCCTGAATATCTTCTTCTCCAATATCAGCATGGCTACTGTAAAAATCTATAGAAAAAACCTTCAAGTTCAATCTAAACCTTGTCTAAATCAACAGAAGTAATATTGAAAAGAAATTTATAGTAAGATTTAATTGGCAATCCTACTCACTCTGACTATAAGGTGTAAACTTTTCAGACTCTGCAAAAGGTGGCTCTTCATAGTTATCCATCTCCTTGGGCATTACAGACAATATGTGTGCTGTATAGGTCTCCTTTACATTCCTGAGCACATCAGTAACATCACACTCTGTTTCTGATGTCAGTATGCATTTTCTCTTTATGTCAGATGTCCGTCTGAAAAGAGCAAGAAAGAAGTGTCAACGCTTTCAAACCAGACACTTATATGTTTAGATATGTTGAAAAACACTTTTCCCCTCAAACTGTATGGATTTCCCTCATCCAGTAGAAGAGTCTTGCAGGTATTAGGCTGAAAAGGAGAAGAGAAAACCTCAAAAGCCACTGTCCTGCACAGCTGTATTTCACAATTCAAATCAGAATCAAGTAAATAAAGTATGATCTATATTAACTACAGATATATGCTATAGGACACATATATGAATCTAAAATTCATATGTATCAGTCTTTTACATGAATTGAATAGAAACTGTAACTCATTCTGATTTTGCATTTTTCTGCAGTTGCAGAATGTATTTTAAAAAATATAAGATGCATAAATCACTTTGAAGGTGTTATCCTTGATGCATTTGAAAACTATTGCCTTAAGAAACATCAGTTGCTACTAGAAGCTCTATTGACACTGATTGTTAAATGTCACAACAATGTCTCCACATATATGTCATTTGGTTTGGCATCTATGCAAATGCCACTAAGCACCAGACAGTAGTAGCAAATTTCAATGCAGATTACAATTTAAAAAATATTGACATGACCCCTGTACTATGAGACTATGAAAAAAGTGTTAATTTCTCATTTTACTCCCTCACAAGAAGGAATAAAAATACAAATTAGATATCACTCCTTAAATTCTTTTCCCTCTTTTTGCTGGTGAATTAAGAAGAAGAAAAATTGTGTGATCTCAGCCAGAAGAGTGAATATTAACCAATAGGTTTTCCTCAAAGTAGATCAAGTTTCATTTTTTAGAGTCACCTGAACTCCCTTCTCACTTCACCAGATTTCTTATGTCACAGATCAGTTAGGGACAGTGCCACAAGAAACTCACTGAAAAGGGACAGAGATTTGATCTTTGTGATGAAACAAATGTGCTCTGTAAATGTACATACACAAGAAAGCAAACATTTAAGCACAATTCCTCTGGAACAGCAACTTCAATCAAAAGAGGTGCCTCTGCTGCAGAACTATACCTGGTTCTATACTGAATCTTGGGCAAACATTTCAATTTTTTGCAAGCAAAATGTCTGGAAAGAAACTCTAAATGCAAAAATTTAATAAAATTTGGTCTGCTAAGTGTGTGCTTTTGAGTCCATAAATCTAATCACCCTCTTAAAGAATGAAAGAGCACATTAAGCCATTACACTGGTATTTCACCTGTTAGTCATAAGAGAACACTCATTTTTATGCCACTTTTAGAGACAGCAGAGACTACAGTACCCCTTTTTCATTAATATGTAGGAAGTTTGATGATGCATATTCCCTTTAGGGCATGTTTAATAATGCTCTATGTATTAAAATGGGAGCTAAAACCAGCACAGATTTATTACTGAACTTCATGGAAGGTTTTGTGCAGTTCTGAAAGAAGCATTAGACACTTTACATAAGCTGGCTACGTTTTATGTCCACAGTATTTTACAATTTACATAAAACATGATGACAGAGGAAGTCTTGACAGAGGTAGACGAACAAAGGTAATTTTTAGTATTACCCAGCAAGACAAATTATTAATTACTGTGATTCACCAATTAGAATAAAATGCAGACTCATTTATTAGACGCCTCCCAAGACTGAAGACACAAGTCCAGGCAGCTTGAAAGACGTAAAAAGGTGAAGTTCTGTCTAATACGTGGTATGCCAGACTAAGCATCAACTCCTTCAAAGTATTCTGGCTGGGTCTCTCCAGCAGCACCAAACCCCAGAACTGAAATACTGATCTAAAGCTCAACTCTACATTTCTGAAGTGGGCAAAAAGAGAAGTCTAAACCAGATATTTTTATAGTCAGACACTAAGAAGTATTAACGGCTGGGTTGGCAATTTTCCTAAATCCTAACATTTGGGCTCTTTTCCTGTTACATTCACTCTCAGGAATATTCAAACATGCTCTCTTTTAATTTTCTTCAATTGCCATTAATGAACATATCTTGGCGTTATCTACTTACCCGTGTATTTCTACAGTATAGAAGTAGCCTGATGGTTTTGGTTGCCATTGTAGTATAGTTTTAAAATTGATTGAAGACCAAGTTATATTGACTGCTGTTGGTAGTTCTTCATAGCCTTTAAATACAGAAAAGAAAAGAGTGCCATCAGTCATATTATATATAATTCCCGCTTCCCTGCAGTCAGTGTTTAGTTAAATGAAGCAGTTGCCGTTAATTGCAACTTGGAAATGTTTTCTGCGGGAGAAAAAGCTTCCGTCCTGCCCTTACTAAAGGACTGCTCGTCTTAGTAAAGGAATCTGTCCTGGCAGAAGTGAAAAACGAGAAGAAAATTATTTTCTGTCTTATAACTCCGAAATTAATTAATTAATTTGGAGTTCTGTTTAATGCTTCGTTTTTGATCCAAGACCTCTGCAGAAGATACAAAAGCTTGAAGATACACGAGAATGTTCAAGCACTGAACAAATCCGGCGCAGTTCAAAATCATCCCTAGCTGTATCTGCTGCAGAAAGCTTTAGCTCCTACACTTCCATTCACATATTTTAGAAAGATAAAGTCTTTTTGAAATCAGTGATTACCCTACACACCTACTATATCTGAGCGGAGCCACCCCGGGATGAGCTCGTGTCCCCCTCAACCAGATGGGAGGCCAGTCACAGCTGCTTCTGGGAAATGCCGGGACGAAGCCGGATGGGAAAGCCCCTCGCACCCCTGTAACCTCTGGAAACTCCTCACCCGCTTGCCTTCTCTACCTCTTCTACAAGCTCGGAGCTGGGAACAAGGGGAGGAAATCTTGCAACTTCACTGCAACTGCAGACCCCCGAAGCCGCCCCCGCTCCCCAGCACGGCCGCGGTCAGTGAGGAACACGCAGTAGCAACCAGCCCCCGGCGGCCCGGGCGGCGGAGAAGCAGGGTCGGCTCGGAGCCGGGACCCGCCGCGGCCCGAGGGCGAATGTCGCTGTCCCCTTCCCGCCAGCGCGGGGCGGCTCTCCTCGGGCTCCCTCAAGGACACCCTGTCCGGGGGCTCCGAGGGACCGATCCCCGGCGCCGATCCCTCCCATCCTGCCCCGTCCGCCCGTCCCGCGGACCGTCACTCACCGGCGGCGGCCAGGCGCCACAGAAGCGCGCCGAGCAGCAGCGCGTGTCGCGGGGCGGCGGCGCGCAGCATCCTGGGCGGTGTGAGGGAGCTGCGGCAGGCGGCCGCCGCCGCGCTATATGGAGCCGGGCAACGAGAGGCGGGACTGAGGCCTCGCCCGCGGGGCCGCCCAGCGGGGGCGAAGGGACGAAGCGCGGCGGAAGGGCTCGGACACAGCCGGGTTGAGCAAGCGCAGCGGGGGATCTTCGAGGAAAGTGAGGGGAGGGGCGCCGAGGGACCGGCCTGTCCCGCGGGCTCTGGCCCCGGCATCGCGTCCCCCGGCGCAGGCCCACCTGGACGTGAGGGCACACCCGGACATGCCTGCGGTCCGTGTCCCCCTGCGTGTTTGGTGTCACCAGGCACTTGTTCCACCCCTCCCTTCTCCTCTTGAAATACTGGTGAAACTGGATAACCGCTGGATAACCAGCTTCATCCACGGCAAGCCTTTAGCTGGCTGTCGAGGGGCACCGCAGCTCGGAAGTGGGTGCTCTGTGGGGCAGCCGGTCATGCAGAAGTGATGTTGGGTTGATTAACTTTGATCCTGTACGTTCTGAAGGGCTGAGTATGTCGGTCCTTGCCTCACCGCACAGGACATTGGACACAGCTGCTCAGCCAGATCGCATCCTCTGCTCCCTCACTCCGTGCGTACGTGAACCCTGTCAAGGCTCACCGGTCACACTAGACGGACAGTAAGTTTCAGGTGTTCAGGGCTTAGTACCTCACCTCTCTTATAAACCAGGGGCTGCTAACCCTTTTCCTACAAGGTCACATTGGAAAGGTATGCCGTTTTCAGAGGAACAGGGAATCTATTTCTGACAGAAGGTTTTCCACATCTCAGCCTTTGCGCCAGGCTCCTGGGCTGGGTGTGGCTGTCACACGTAAGACCTTTACCCAGGCCTGGGTTGCGTGTAATATTTAAGCTCTGGAGGGAGCTGTGTTCGCAGGAGCTCAGGACTCTGCGGCAGGAAGGTGGGAAACAGACCAGGCAGTAGAACCTGTGTCATAATTCAGGGGGACATACGCCTTTACAGTCTTAAACTGACTCTTCTTTTTATTTTGATGCCGATTGGGTACAATGTACGTGGAACATAAGAGAAGAAGACTAATGGGGAAGTTTCATACTTAATTACCTTTAATTTTCATGACTGACACATACTTGTCTGCAAGCAATGAGTTCTCTCTCATAATGCAAAACAAATGCATATGGAACAAACTACAATGTCCATGTCAACCAGAGTCTGCATCAGATTTCATACAGTATGTTCTAAGGTGCACCTAAACCCTTGATTTTTAAGTTGTTGGTGTACCTTCATTAAAATCCAGCCATACACCTTCTCATTTTCCTGCTTTGTTTTTGATCAAATTTCAGCCCTGTTTCTGTGTAGCTGCATGCCGACATTACATCAGCCAAAAACATTGCATGCTTTTAACTTGGTGTAGAATACAGATCTTGTGTGTCTAGGTTTTCAAGATGGTGGCCTTATAAGACCGCAGTTGATTTTCAAAGGACTTTAAAAAGAAAAACAGTACTCACATGTTTAAAGAAAGAGATGCTTATATAAAACTTTAAAATCACCTTTAGGCTTTAATTCCACTTAAATTTGTGTAGTTCAGTCACGAAAGATGGAAAGTGGGTCAGCAGTGTTTCCAGTTTTTATGCGAGTAATCTCAGGATCCCCTCCTCCTGCCCATTCCTTCTTACTCGCGTCTCTTCTGTCGAGAGCTCCCACGCTTGAGATAGGTGAGGAACCGTCCAGACCTTGTCCAGACTAACCAGTGTGATCACTGCTACCTTGTTCCAGTCTCCAGCAAGATATTTCAGTGTTCACTAACACTGGGCTTTTAGATGTCCTTCTGCTTGCTGCAGTGTGAGAGAAGGAGGCCCCAACTTGCCTAGAGCTGAGGGGAGCTGTGTGGTTAGAGCAAGTAGGATAACTTTACCAAGCTAGCCATTCTGAGGGAAGGAAGTTGAGGGGAAAATTTGGAAGATGGGAGGAAAAGACAGAATGCAAGGGGGCAGTGCAGCTAGATAAGGTTGGCGTGGTATAAAAGGGAGAAGCACTGAGGTGAGGAGCTGCTGCTGTCCCCTCTGCTCTTCTTTCTCTTCTTTGAGCAAGAGCAGATTTGACCACAGAATGAGAACTGCTCAGCACTGCATGGCTCCAGGCATCAACCAGCATGGGAGAGGAGAGGAACTTCACACAGCCTGATACGGGCTGATGCCTCTGAAGTCTGCTCAGCAGCCAGTGACTTAACTGTGACATTCTGGTCGCATTTCCTGCCCACTTTATGGTATTTCAACAGCTCATTTAACACAGAAAAATTGTGCCTTATTTCAAACATGTGTTGCTACATGCAGGAGAGCCTTCTGCTGACATAGAGCTCTGGCAATTTGTCTAGAAACTTAATATTTGGCTCCCATAGTGGAATGCCAAAATGTGGGCATCATCTCTGTACATGTCTCTAACCAATTTAGTCATCCTGTGCTCATTTTACAATCAGCTGAGAAAAATTTCATTCCTAAGGTGAAGTACATATTTTCCCGGTACAGGCATCTAAAGCAAGTCAATTGAATCTATTTCAGTGTTGAAATGAATGGAACATTTCTATTGATGGAGACCAGGATCTCACTGTGACTTTTTAGAATACGTGGGAGATGTGCAAGAGCATGAGCCTGGCTGTAAACTTTAGTTTAGACCACCTCTTCCACTCTGTGACATCTTAACTCTAGGGAACTGGATGGAATCATAGTTGTTCCCCATTTGGAAGGTTTGCCAGAATGCAAGCAGCTTCTACAGATTTTCTTTCCTTGGTATGTATGATATGGAACCATTTGATTATGGGAATAGTGAGGAGAAAAGCAAAACTAAATCTGTGAAACTCCTCTTTTTTTTAAAGAGATGAACGTATTTATTTTTCCTGTATGACCTGCCAAGTCTCTAAACTGGTTTGCTTAGAGAGAGCTGGGAATCATTCTGTGCTTAGCAAAGCAATTGCCACATCGTGTTTTCGGTACTGTCATATATAATTGTTGAAGTGGAATGCCTCAGGTGACATCAGTGACAGATTGGTTTCTTTACGCTGATGGTTTTGCAAGACTGTAAAATCTTGTAATAGTTATTAATGTTTTGAAATTTTGTAGTGCTGTTAACATTCATCACTGTGCTAACATAAAAGTCAGCAATATTGTCGTGCCTAATAGTGTAAAATTCATGTGTGATCAAGATTTGAAATCCCTGAGAGCTTTTTCCACAATGACGTTGCTCCTGATATTTATCTTGAATTTAAATCTTTATTTGATTTGTCTTAGTGACCCCTATGATTGGGTAAATAATGTAATTATACAATTAATTATATTTCATTAGAAACCTCAGAAGTTTAGGTGACAACCTCTGACCTGGCACCTGATTTTGTAAATATCTTAGCATTTCTCTTGCAGAGCTGCTTTATCAAATATTGTGTTATAAATGCATATAGAGACTCACAAATACCACTGAGAAACAGTATTTGTAATTAAGAGGACTTGTTTAATGTTGTAAAATTAGTTACTAATTTCCCCTTTTGATGCACAGAAACTTAATTAGTATAATTTCCCTATCATAAGCAAAGTCATTAAACTAGTGTAATGGAGTGAGGAATCAACTTTTATACCTAAAAGTAGCTGTGTTTATTCCTGAAATCTCCATACCAATGAAAGTCCCAGTATCATGAATTCCTTGTGAATCCCTGATTTTCTTATTATCTAAACTATTATAAATTATCCTGTGATTCTAAAGCTACTGTGTGATTTTATAAAATCACATGTAGCTTAACAGAAAATAATTAAGTTTCGGTGGGATAGAAGTAGTTTAAAATTTAAATCCAGTTCTGAAATTAATGGATCTTCCTTTCACTTGTTGAAAAAAGCAATGAGTAAACAAATTGATATAAAGACTGAAATTAGCAAAAGAGGTTTCTTATGGGGCAGTCACAGGTACAATACAAATTTCTTGTTGGTAGTAGGAATCCTGAAGCAAATATTTGTATGTTTTTCAGAAATTCTGCTTTCAAAATTTGTGTTGTTACCACATTGGTCATACACACATCTCCTCACTTATCATATGGATACTTTAAAAAGAGACACTGGCACAGGAACAAATCTTGGGGGAGTTTTTGAGTCTGGAGGGGCTCTGGGATCTTATGTGGAAATGATGCCTGCTTGGGAGGCAGGGCAGGCATCCCAGGGAGGGAGGCTTTGAGCCTTTTCCACTCTGAAAGTTCTTGTCAACATTGCTTTGGCGTTACCTCCAAGTTCCTGTTCCTTACTCACAGAATGATGTGTGATGCATTTATTATCCTTTTCAAAATCTTGTTTTGCAGCACAATTTCACGAAAAAGAATTTGACCAACATATTTGTGTGCATTTAATTTCTGTGATCTTCAGCGATGCCTTGGGGTAAATAAGATTGTGTAAATGAAAATTTAAACTAGGCTTTGGTTGATTTGGTGCATGGAGGACTTCAGAAAGCAAGTGACTACAGCAATAGCACAGCTGTGTTGTGAGGAGTGGCCGGGTGCTGCTGTAGTGCTTGAACAGCTGTGTTTGTTTGCTAGCGACACTCTCCTGATAGAGGAAAAGCGATTACAAAAGTAGTAATAAATGTTACTGGAGCACAACAGAAACTATGGAGATAGAGACACTAAACTGTATCGGTTCTTTCTGTGCCCATAGGCTTTTGTTTAGCCAAAACAAAGTGTTATAAGGTTGAATCTGCTGTTTGACACCCTGATGCTGTCTGTCTTCCCTTTTTTCCAGGTGTTCCGTCACAATTGTGAAGTTGCCTCTTGGTGTATTTAGTTTACCCTGTTTTATCTTAATGATATAAATTAATCTTGCAGTTCCTATGCATCTTCCTCACAAGATTTATTTTTCCCAAGTGTTGTTAGACACAAGTGCAGCTACCAGACCTAGTTTATTTAGGTTTTCTTCTCATGCCTGAGTTTGTGAGGAAGAGACCAAACTGAAAAAAACCCCAAAAAGCAACATAAATATTAAGTGACAATAAAACTTGCTTAAAAGGAGGCAAATACATTAAGAGTAGCCTCTTTTTTTTCCATATTGAATCCAGTCTCAGCTCATGACTCTTTAAATTTCAGGACTGAAATAAATCCAGTTTACTACTGGATTTAATTTACCAGTTATTTAAAACTGTTAGTAAATTTTATTCCCCTTTCTCACAGATTATTAAAAATGCTGACTTATTAATATTAGATGTGGCATAGATAACTTCTCAGTGAGGGTAGTGCTAGTCAGATTCAGTGTTCTTTAAAAATATTTGGTATGAGCATGCCTTGAAGGTTAGGCAATTACATGGGTAAAGTAAACAAAGCTTCAGTTTGAACAAATGTGGTCCCTAGGCTGTCATTAAACATATTCTTAGGAACTATGAGAGAGGAAAAGGTAAACAGCACTCTGTTTGACTTTGCTATTGTAATGTTTAATCTTCTTGTAAAATGGCTTTGTCTTTAGGAGTAATTTGATACAACAAAACCCCCATTCTGTACTAAACAGCAAAATTAAATTGAGTTTCTTTAATATCCTGCATGTATTCTTTGACATTACATTACTTTGTTGATGCTGC
The DNA here is from genome assembly GCA_013398015.1 of Oreocharis arfaki. NCBI lineage: Eukaryota > Metazoa > Chordata > Aves > Passeriformes > Paramythiidae > Oreocharis > Oreocharis arfaki. The sequence continues at coordinate 624,928 of VZRR01013054.1, forward strand.
ATTTTTTGCTGAGGTGGGAGCGAGTAGATGAAAGATAATTGGAAATGGATCAGATTAGCTATGGGAGAATAATTCTGGGTTCGGTGATCAGACGTAATCATCTGGCCTGCTATGCCAGTAGAACACTATCCAAATACTACGTGAATTATCTATTTAACTTGACATAATTGCTCACAGCTTACTGAATAATTAATTATCACTGTAAAGTGACATTTTTTTAAATGATACAGCAGTGTGGACGAGACATAATATCTACTGAATTTAGTACACTTGTGTCCCCAGAGTCAGACTTGAAATTTTATTTTCAAGTAACAAAGCAAATGTTAAAATACATAAAAGGCTAATGCAGCATGATTTGAGCTGAGTTCAGCATCATGACAAGAAATAGTGAATTTTAATTCACTGTGAAATGTGAAGTATTTTACTGTGAGATAAAGAGGAATTTGATTCTTACTCTTCTTTGATGTCAGTTAGTATTGACAAAATACTGGCAGAGACCACATCACTTACTAGGTATTTTCTGCTGCTTTGGGTTACTTGTCAACTCAAATTGTTGAAGTCAGTGTAAGCAATTTAAAATTTTAGCCCTGACAAAAAAATACATGTAAAGGGAGGGATATTACTTCTAATGAGTTTCTAATCTGTCCAGTATAAAGGAAAAGAAACATCTTAGATCTGATCTAAGGACAAGGCCTGAAGGAGTTTTCTCAAGTGTCTCTACACTAATCTTTACTGACATACTCATTCTCTGCCTTTGAATGCAAGAACAATTTTAACTCAGCCAGTTTAAGAAGAAGAGGATTGCAGCACAAACTGGTGCTAAATAAGGCGTTACATCCCTGTGTGTGGAGCAATCCTTCTGTAGCAGCCAGCACACAAATGCATTCTTTCACCATATCAGGGGGCTCACAGGGTGCACTTCTGGTGACTGTGTGAATTGATTTAGGAGTTAGTAGAGAAGGTCTGAGGAGAAACATCCAGTAACTGGTATTAAGTTAGAAAATTTTTCTGTTTTGTAGCAAAGGGCTTAATGTTGAACCCTGAAATTCTCAAGGATTTTAAAAAAACTATGTCATTATATTTTGTGTTTTAATGTGTTAGGAGTCAAGTTAGGGTCTCTTGTAAAGCCTGACTGCTGGCATTCCAAACTGCTGACTTTGAACTTGGAGCTGTTTGATTGGCGGTGCTTAGAGCATCGTGAGTGTAATTGAAAAGAATGTGAAGTACATAGAAGAGATATGTTCTCATGTTGAGTGTTTTCCTTAGAACAAAGAAAAACTAAAAATGAATAACATTGATCGGTTATGATCAGAACATGTACTTTCAGCCTATTTTATTGACAGCTACAGAGTCTAGGATTTTAAGCTTGAAAAACTGATTTTGTTTTAGTCCAGTTATCTTATTTTTTCCCCATGATATTTAACTTAAAAATAACATCAGACCAGTTTTTGTTTCCCAGTATCAGCCTCCATCACCTAAACTACGCTGACTCCTGCTGATACCCCCAGGAACATCTTGGACTATGTTTCTCTTTCCCCCACCTCCTAATGTGGTTCCTTCGGATTTGAACAGTGTGGTTGGTATCTGATTGGTACAACAGCTGTCAGAATTGAAGGAAAAGTACCTTTCAAATAAAGAATAAATACTCCTTGGCAATCTAAGACATCTAGAAAGTCAAAGTCATCCTCCTGTAAGATTCCAGTTACAAACTTAGGCTCCTCAGTGCTTCGGTGAAGCAGTAGTAAGGAGTATGGTTGCTGGTAGCGAGTACCTAAGTGAGCACAAACTCTGAAGTGCTATTGCTTTTCCACATGCTGCATACTTCAGCACTTTAAAGGGTCTTATAAACTCAAAGCTAACTTGCATTTAGACAAAAATCAAAACTATACACTTTTAAAGTAGGATAATGTAGCATAAGATGTGAAAAATGGAAGTTTTTATTAAAATTAAGTTCTCTACTCGTTCTTTCCTACAAAACACTGTCCTGTTCTCTAGGTTTGCTCTTTTCCCCACAGTCTTTCATGGGTTGCAGTAAACTTGAAGAGTTCATTTAGGTCCCTAGGAAAAATTCTTTTAAAAATCAGCTGGGGAATTGGCTTTATATTAATTTCCTGATCTTCTCAGCAGTCTTCCATTCCCTGTTTTTACTGCAGGCTCCTCTTTGCTGTGTCTCTCATTCATTCTTTTTCTTCTTTTCTTTTTAGCAGAACATAATGTACAAGACACAAACAGGACTGCCAGATTTTTATGTCTCCTTTTCTAACTTCTCAGGAAACCAGTAACACCAGTGTTCAAAAAGTATGCAAAGCAAGGATTGTCTTCCCCTGTTAATCAGTGCAACTGTTTTCACTTTGTCTTTTGGCAAAGGGACACAAGAAGGGAGAAGTAAATAGAACAAGGTTGTGTCTGATAATAATGCAGAAGCATTATTACATTCCCTCAGGTATATAGATAGAGCGTGGTGTGCCTCGTGCTGAATCACATACCTGTATGTCCAGAAGTTAATCTTGGAGGTAGTTCCCATTTTCTAGTGCAAGTCCTAGATGCAGGGGGAAAAATTGACTGTACAGCTTGCAAAGTTTCTGCATAGAAGACGCCTTTGTGCCGATAAAGTTCGGGGTGTGCCTTGGGTATCAATTCAATAACAACTCCCTGTGCTAGCGGCACATTAGTTTTTGAAAGACATTGAAAAATTTGGAAAGGTTTAGCTAGATATATGTAGCTTTATGCCTTTCTTTGTTGATAATCTGTGGCATCTGTGCTGGTCTTTTCCTTTATCAAACACAATATTGTGCAGTATTGCAAGCCACCGAAAGCAGATAACAGTGTGCTGATTAACTAGCAGTACCAAGAAGGGTAAAAAATCTGTGGACCTGCTGTTGCAGTCTTTGATAGTGTTTCTATTTTCCTGCCTTTTTTTTTTTCCATGATCAGCCCAGATAAATTTTCCTGAAATGCTTTAGAAGAAAGAAGTGTATATTATAATCTAGATTACCCAATTCCAATCTTAAAACTTACTTTATTTATTAATAACTTTTTTGGAGCTTTAAAATCTTCAAAGTATTTCAATTAAACATGAAACCTGTCTAGGCAAACAAAATCTTGAACTGCATTTTTCGAATGTTTCACAGGATGCTTTCCTCCCTCTCTCCTCTTGTTCTGAGAAGCAGGCTTGACATAAGCACCTCTTGACAAACAGCAGAGGCTTGAGCTGAGATTGTATCACCTTGGAATTTTAAAATCTCAGGAGGAATTTGAACTCGAGGTGTTACCTTTTCAAACATGTTGTACTGCCAGGCAGGGACAGCCATTCAATGGGGGAGGTGGAATTCCAGTGTGAGAAGCCAGAATTGGCTGAATTTCAGCTTCCAAACACTTTAAATACAGTATTTAAATTCTTACTATACAATTCTGCTTAAATTCAGACTTTGCTATCTTGTCTTGAGTCATCTATGTCTCCAGAATCCGAAAGATTGTATCCAATCCTTCTGTTCTTCTGGCTTCAATATTTCTCAGTACTTAACAGATTCATGTCCAAACCCCACACTTGTTCAAAGTTCAGTGTTTATTCTTTGTTACTTGTTTGAAAAGACCGATTGAATTAATTGGAAAGTCATGTGGTGTGCAAAATACATAACTAACAGTTTTGATTCTTAACAAGGTTTTTGAATTCAGCATGCACTGAGAATTTTCTTTCATTGATTGTGCTAATTTCTAAGCCTTCTTACGATAAAGATTGTAATACTTCCATTTTCTGGGAAAGAAGGGAGGGAGCACTAAGAACTGAAGCTCAGACACTTTCAGAATATAAATACAGCCTGCTTTGCCCATGAATTGACTAATGCATTGCTCAGTGATTCACTTGAACCAGGAATCTGAGAAACAAAAAATACTGGACTCACAAAGGCTTTTATGTGTTACTTGAAAGGAAGAATGGGGTCAGACACTTTTTTGGACTAAGTCTTGATGACACAAGAGAAATTTAAAGGTGAAAGAAACTAACATAAGCATGCAGGGAAATATATTTGCTTGCTGCCAGGAAAGAAACAGGCTTTTGTTCTGCCTCTTTGGATATTTTGCTAGCAATCAGCAGTGTAGACTCCCATTTGAGGAAGGCAGGCAGGAGACCAGCTTTTATTAGTCTCTTTTACTACCTCCGCCTTCATTGTCTCCCATAACTTGCATTCATAACTTGATCTAATTTAATTCTGAAAGAAAAATGTGTTTTTAAGATGGAAAATTGCAGCTAAAAATGCTCTTAAGTTAAACTGACACTCTAGTTGGTGTCCATAATAGCTCTATATTTCACCTTGCTCATTTGGCAAATACAGCATGTTTTCCACATGTTTCCATAGCTGTTGCTCAGCAACTAATTCCCCTATTAGTTGTGGGTTTTAATTGCCTTCACCCAACTGGGTTCTCCATCTCCTTTCAGGTTTGTTCTACCAACTCTCCCAGTTCTCTCTCTGTCAGTAGCGAAGGGGCAAGAAACAGAGACTGTTAAGTGCAATGGAGATATTGTTAACATTAGGTTATTTTTGTATCCTTAACTTTATTTATCCTTCAAAAGAGTAGTCCCGGATGAAATGTTTTATAATTACTTGCTTTCACAGACAGGGGTAATTAATATAAGAAAAAATACACCAAATATGTATTCATTACATATGTTTTAAATCTGTTTTTTTACTCTATGTCTTACTTGTGCCGGAGAAGTGAACTGACCTATAACAGCAGTATGGCTGGAGAATATGGAGAACTATACAGAAATCCTTTGACCAAGAAAATTATACAGGTTTAACTGTATTACTAATATTTTCTTCATAAATCCAGCTTCACAGCCAAAATATTTGTTCAGAGGCTTCATTTTCTCTTGCTGATTTTTTTTAATTGCAAAAAATGTATTTGAGCTGGATATATCCAGAGAGCCAACTCCAGGTTTGTAAGTATTTTTGTTATTAGCCTTGGAAGCATTCTGCAATGTATAATGGCCTTTTTTGTTTTGTTTTCTTTCAAGTGTCTTTGATTTGAAGATGAGTGACCCAACCCTTTATTAATTTTGCTTCAACAGTGCTTCCAGAAGAAAGACAGCAAATAAAAGGCAGTTGCTTGTGCCTTACTTCAGGTTCAGAGATTTTCCTTCTACACAGCTGGCTTAGTGCTAAAGTGTGTACTACTGAGGCAGATCAAAAGCTACCTTCCATTACTAAAGAAGCATTAATTCTTTCTAGACCTGAGAGTAGTTGTTAAAAGATTTTTCAGTTACAAACTAGATTTATAATGTGATGGTATGCAGCTCATAACAAGTCTGAACCTGTAGAACCGGGAACTTTCAGATCACCTAGTTCTAATTAATTTGCATTTATTTATAATCTTTGTGTAGTTGTGCAACTCTATTAAAAGGACACATATTCTAATCTTGTTTACACTGTCTTTATAGTAGCTTAAGCTTTATGGATTTAATTTGATGATAGAAAGGAGGGGAAAATCAGGTTCAAAGCATATGAGATTTAGACGTGTAAGACCTGCATGTGTCAGGAACAGTATCTGCCTCGTTAGCAGGCTTAAAACAGACATACGTAGGTTTTGTTTCCTTCTCAAGACCAGTACCTCTGTGTCAAGGGATCATCAGCTAATGTTATCTTCTGACAGCCAGCTCAGTGTATATCACATTAATCCTGCTTTAAATTTGGCAACAAAACTTTTCTACTTGCATCCACATTTAAAATACAAGAGTGCGATCATTTCCAGATAGGAAATAGCGACACTCTCAAGTGCTGACCCTTGTGGGGTGGCAGGGTATGACCACACAGCACAGTCTGCATCTTGCAGACTTTCTAAGCCTTGTGCTGTCTTGTGTGACTCTGTGATAGCATAAAAATGTGTGACCCTGCCTGTGCATTTTCATGTTTGCTACTACGAATAAGGATGCACTGCTACAAGTGCAAAGGAAGGAAACTTTCATTCTCAAATAATATGGGCTTAATTATGAGTCTGCATTTACTTTGGGCTAGAACCTGACCCAAGGACCAGCTCTTTTCTGTTTCTCAAGTGGGTGCCTGTATTAACATAGATTGCCCTGAGATACTGCTAAGTACCACTTTCAGCTTGACAGAGGAGCTTTGTGTAAAACATCCATTTCAAGTGTTCTGATATTGATGCTCTGAAATTCTACAGCACATATTTTAACGTATTTGAAGAACCAAATTATCTGGCTTTATTCTTGTCAGACTCTAGCCAACACCAGCAATCAGCACCAGAACTGTGTAATAGGGTTTTGTTTCAAAATTCTGATGCTTTTTGCTTTTCATTCGGTCTCTTTATTTGAAGCCAAGTGAACTTTTTTGTGCCCTTTTTGGAGCTGAAGCGTTGCTTGATATACTTCCTCATGTGCAGCAGCAGGTGAAAAGTACATGAGAGACAGATAAAGGATTTCTGAAGAAGAGGATGTGACATCAGAAAAAGGGAAGTTTGAAAATTGTAGCTTTTCAGCTCATTAAGACACTCTTCGTCATGCCCTAATGCAATGCTGGATCCTAATTTAACCTGATCTATGCTATGCCTGCTACCAATTCCCTCTTGTAATCAACATGCTCTCAAAAACTAGTGCATATGCAAATTGCCTATTACTAATTTTGAATATGAAATTTACAGTTTTGATTCTGTGATGTCATCACCCGCTTTGTAATGTGTAAATGGCTCTACAAGCAGTGAGGCATAGAAGAAATGGGCCTCATTGTATTAGTGCCTGTGAAAATTATTTAAAAAGTTTTAGTAAAAATCTAGCTAATTCAGTTTGAACTATTTTATTTTTTGCTTTTCTATGAGGAGGAATAGAAGCAGGCCATGAAGTCATAGGAATTTTTCTATATTTGTTGTATTGGTGACAGTCATTTATTTGCGGCATGATTTAATTTATTCCTTATTTTCACTTCTGTTCAAAATTAGTAGTCCTTGCTATCTTTTCTTGAAAAGGCAGTTTTCAAAAGACAAAAAAGGGCAACTCCCCATGATTAACATCTTGATTTATACAGGTATTTCCAGACATAAAAATAAACTGATATAATTCAAAGGCACAAATACCCAGAAGTATATCCAAAAGGGAGATCATCCACATCTGTGATCAATATTATTTAGCTGAAGATTGCCAAGACCAAACTAGTCATTTTCCTTTTAGCGGCATGGTGAATACACGGATAAGAGCTTCCCCTCTCTTGCTTGAATTCTTATCTGATAAAAACAAAGAAAATGCTTTTAGTGATATGGTTCACGTCATTGTATTTATCTCACTGCTTTTGGTCTTGCACTCTTCTGCAGAATTCCAGACTTATGCACAATTGACAGTGTTATTAGCACAGGGCCTTCAAAACCTGGAAGCTGAGCTCATGACTGACTAGGTCTGTACCTACAGTCCAAGGGACACAGGGAAACCAGCCATTTTTCAGAAGTTCTTTTCCTAAGAATTCTTGATTTTAAGACAAATTTTGTTTTTAAATCACTGCGCTAAGTCTATTAATTTATCAGAGCTTGAAAATCTTTATGTAATATGGCTTGGAAAACTCAACCCAGTAATTCAGCTATTATTATAGCATACAGTTTTGAAGAACAAACTTCAAAAAAGAGACAAAAAATAAGAAAGAGAACAGCTAATACCATCACTGGGAATTTTAGCTAAGGGATGTCACTGCCTTATTGAAAAAAGTCCATTAAACTGAGAAATGTGCAAGTAATTTCAGAATATAAACCACTCAAATAATGAATTCTTACATGTTTTTAATATGATATGAAAACAGGAGGGACAATTTTTCCCAAGTATAGCAAACCTTTAGATGAAGCAAGATTTCCGGTAAAATGAGCATAATGTTTTCCCTTATCGAGCACTTGACCTCATAGATTTTCTAGGAATCTTAAGGCATGACATACAAACTGCAGAAGCCATGAAGGGAGCATCATGTGTGCAAATGGAATGGTGGATCTGGCCAAGCTGCTGCTGACTGTTCTTTTTCAGCATTCCTACTGCTGTGGCATACTGTAGGACAGCATATCTGTGGTATGTTTTCTTAGCTACAAATCTGTACTGCATTTAATATTATTCTTTTTGTTGGTGGTGGTGGTAGTTTTTTTGTTTTGTTTTGTTTTGTTTTTAAAAGAGTGCCTATCCAATAATATCCACTAGCACTCTCCTTACTCTCAGTTTGGAGTTAAAAGGTTAGGGCTCAGTCATGTCAGTGCAAGTTTTCTTGATTCACTGAGTAAAATGACACAAACTCAACTTCAATTGTAAATTCAAAAAATTCACAGTATTAGGACATAGGTTCAACCAATACTGCAGTTGTAGGGCTTTTGATGACTTCTGATAAATCCAAATGTTATCTAGGGTAACTTGCTTCCTGAGTGACATTTGTAGTTCCAGTCTTGGCATGTTGATAAAATTGAGAACAAAAATTTTCATCACTCGAACAGAAATTTTGTGTCCTTGTAGTAAGTCCCAGCTGATTGACCCATGTGATCAAAGTAAGCCAAAGCCCAAGGAATTACTGATAACCTGAGATAAAATACTAAAGCAGTATGACAAAAGAATGAGGTTGTGTCTCACTACTGCAACACGACAAATAGACCAATAGGAAATGTTTCATCTTAGTAAGATACACAAATTGTATTTACCTAATGTAATGCTGATTGGGCTTCATAACTCCAGTGAGACACTTCTGGGTGTGTACTGTTACAGTAAATACACACATTCTGCTGAAGTGATTAAAGGTCTTGGCGCTAATAAAGAAAGTGATCAAGGTACCATTTATTGCCTAATGATGTGTGTCTGCTGCATCTGTTCAGAGGTACTACCTTGCCCTTCAGTAAAACTTGCAACAGACACTTCAGAGATAAGTATGGGTGGGTACATGGAGTGAGTCTCTCCAGTCTTGCTTCATGACTCGCACAAGGACATGTCACAAAGCGAAGTGTGGGTACTCAAAAACATTTTTTTTCTCAGTGAGCTAATAATAGTGGAGTCCAGAGAGACTAGGGCTTGTGAAAACCAAGTACCCCAGCTTCCCTCATATTGGGGGACAGGATGTGAAATAAAGACTATGCAACTGATGGTGTGGTGACATTTGCTTGAAAAAATGCAGCTAGGTCACACCCTCAACACAGGCCTCTATGTAAATTGTACAGTCTAGCCCAAAATGCCTGGCTGCCGTTTGCTAACTTAGGTTCCTTCTCGATTTTATTTCCTGGTGGTTTGTTTGTCATGCAGCTCTCCCAGCATGTCTTTGCCTCTCTTTCTTCCAAATTATGTGTTTTGTTGCTTGCTTTGGCACTGATCTCCACAGTCAGTGGTATGATTTTCTTTGTATTGTTAGTCTTTTTTTCTTGTATGTATTGCAATTGCTATATTGGTCATGTGTGTGCCCTTCCTCAGAATGATTTTTCCACTCGTGTGGGGGTGGGAGCAGTAAATACGGCCATATTGTGACTTTAAAAGCCTATCTTTCAATTGGTTTTCCAATACGTGGTCTATTGTATTGGTAACTCAGATTAACAACAGTAGATACTATTTAGTTAGCTTCATCATGATATGTAAACATAAACAGTCACACCTGCTTATATACAAACAAATCATGGAGATTTTGTGGTCCTCAGCCTTTTATAGTCAAGTGAGAATGAATATGATTTTGTTTTTAATATAGCTCTCAGATGAGACATGCAGGCAAGTAAAAAATGTAGTATCTAAGTATCTCACCTCTTCTTGGAGTACCTGAGAGAGCCAGATAAAGAGAAAACCAAGGAATCAGGTGACTGCTGAAACACTGGAATTACAGCTAAGGCTTGTGGAAAGGAGTTAATTGGAACTTGTCCTGAAACAGACTTCCTGACAGCAATTCAAAACTTGACTAGACTAATTGTAACAAGAAAGGACTTAATGTAATCCTGCTGTTGATTTAATTCCTAATGTTGCCTTTGTCTGCAGTACCTCATGAATTACATTTTGTCTTCAAGTATCTTCCCAATTCATCAGCATAGCCTAATTGTGATCATAGCCACCAAAGTTTACTAATGGTAACACTTTAAAAAGCACATGTTGGAAGTCTAACAAATGAGATTTTGTTGTAACACCACTTTCCTCTTGATTTGTAACATCATTTTAATCCTATGTATACTTTCCCTAAAAGCTTTGACAAAAAGGCAAAGTATACTTGGTAAGTATACTTGCTATGATTATAGGCTGGTGATGAATATGCTGTTATACAATGTTAATATGCAGGGATGTATATCAAAGAAAAGTTAGAACACAGAGCTGTGGGAATTTGAGACTATTGCAGATGCCAAATCGTGTAATCTTTCATAAAATGCTTAATTATTTGAGGAACATTTGGTTTGGACTTGGGTTGTTTTTTGATTTTTTTTTTCTCACGATAGGACTGTTCTAAAGCGTGACTAGTAGTTACTTAATCCCTTTGAGAATCAGGCTAAGACTACTGATAGTCACCTTCCACTCGTTGGTTCTTTTGCTCATATTTGCTTTTAACCTGAATAGCTTTTTTTTAGCTTGTCTTTGTTTTTTCTCTGTGCATGTGGCACAGAGATCATAGTTTGGGAGTTTCCAAGTGTTACTTTTTAAACAAGATAAGCTTTCTGAGGTTTTTCTGTCAGCTGGGATCTCTGATCCCCTGATCAAACTACTAGCTCCTTTTAGACTTGTGGAACCTTCAGCTCTGCTGTCACTGATGTAGGTGATGAATTGCACAAAGCCACGAACAATTCTCTGTTGGAAATAACTCTTCTCATACATCGCAGCGTCTCGTCTATCTCATCCGGACTGGTAGCAGTCTGAGAGTCTTAGAGTCTGCTTGCCATTCTGGGCAATATCCTAGTGAATATCCTCAGGCTTTTTCAACATGCAGTTTCTTTCCAATAAGGCCCTATTTTATGCCAGAAGACTGGACATTTGGTGGTGCAGGGTTAATTAAACATCTGTTGGTGTTTATATTTGTTTGTTTGTTTGTTTGTTTGCTTGTTTTTGCTGGTGGGTTTTTAAAAATTTCTTCTGTCTACTTTAAAACCTTAAAAAAGATTAAGGTAGGACTTAATGAGCAGTACTTGTCAATTTAGCATTTTATGTAGACATAGTGAAGCTATTGACCCAGTAGATTTGCTAAAACTCTTAATAAAAAAGTGAGGTGCATTAGATTGCTTTTTCATAACATTTTTTTAAAACTTGCTATACATTACCTGAACTCAGAACAACATTTCTGGAGTTAAAGGCCAGATAAGGTAACTACAACATAGAGAACATATAAAACTCTGAGTTTCATATGAAAACCCTTTCGATCTGAGTTGGGTATCTTTAATTGCTGTTGAAATATGGTGGCTATTTGAATGAAAAATAAGGAATGAATGTGTGTTTAAAATGAAGTGCATCAGGACGGCTGTGAGTAACAATACTGAATGTACCTCAGTTATGAGGATAAGAGAATGTTCACATCGTTTGTCTTTATACTTTTAACTCTAAGTAATGAGATTAGGACTTTCAGTTTCACCTCAGCCCCTTTCCCGTCAGTGGAGGTAGAATATGTCTTTGCTCTGAATGGTCCTTCAGAGTAGCCCAACTTAATTTTAATGGTTATATAGGAAGATGAAAGAGAGTAGCCTCGTAATTTAGGCTAAAGTTGAATGCAAATTAATCTAAATACACACATCTGTTCAATCCACTGCATGGTACTGCAATATTGACTTTGCAATGTAAGGCAGGGCAGACTAGGAGCGAGTTATGATTGCTATTCTTTGTGTGCAAATCCAAAAACTTGGCTAGACCTGTAAGGTATATAGAAAACAGTGTGATAAGAATTCAGAAGTTTGGTCTGAAGCTTTCAATGTCAAAATTCAAATACCTATGTCTTTATGAAGTAGCTGAATTGTATCTACAGCCAAGAAAGATACTATCACTACATTGCTAATCTTCATAAATTCCTTAAACTTTCTCAGAGTTGCATTTGTCTTAGAGAAGTTCTTGTCCTTACTTTACAGAATACTAGGTATTCTGGGAAATGTCCATAGGAATAACCTGGAGAGCAGACATGAGTATAACCTGGAGAGCATAACATGAAGGAATTTGAAACGAAAACAGACTAGTTCTTTAGTCTTAGAATTTGCAGTTTGCAATCTGCCGTCACTGTGAAAATTACATCACTTCAGAAATGAGAGAAAGAGAACAACTGCAAGAAGTTTCAGGAAGTTTGCACGTAAAACAGCTCTTGCTTTGCCTGTGATGATGTGACACTGTGAGTAAGGGCCTTTTGCAGGGAAATTGGTTTAACTCTGAAGGTTTTCATTTCAGGCAGTGAGGAACACATGCTGGAAGATTTCTTTACTAATTCTGTCAACTGGTTGTAGTTACTGCTATGAAAAGTGCACTGTGGAAATACTTATTGAAGTTGTTTTACAAGCAGCTTAGGTAGATTTGCTGCAAGATGCAGTCTGCTGTAAGGGCCCTTGTTATACACAGAATACTCTGCTGTAACTGGTGAATGTAGAACACCATATACTCCTGTACTCTGCTGTACTGTACAATACTCTACTGTATGCTTAATTTTCTAATGATAAGGACAGACAGAGAAGACAAAGTTCCACTGACTCCTCAGTCTTGGAATATACTAAGAAAGAGGGGTAGTACTAAAAAGTGAAGTGAAATAGAAATGGGGCTGTGGATATGACTACACATGCTAAGTGGTCTGGGGTTAAGCGTGGCAGGTCATATGCAGCTACTGTCTAATGAGCACAGTGGGCTCAGAGTAGAGGGAACAAAACCAGGGGATTTAGCAACTGCACAAAGAACTCCTCAGCTACTGAACTTGTGACCCTGCAGCTTACACTGGTCAACGTTATTTTAGTGACTTAATGTGGTAAAAAGAAAAAGCTGTTCAAGTATTTAAATTTAAAGTGTCAAGATATCTTTTTTTTAAACTCTACTGATATTGGGAGGAGGACAGCTTGTTGAGAGAGCTTATTATGCCTGTAATATTGATCAATTTTTCCTCTATTTAAAAAATCTGAGGTTCTTAGAAGTTCTTTTCTAAACAAATATATATAGCAACTTTATGATTTTTCCAAATGAAATTAGTAATATTGCTGAGGGGATATGCTAATCCTCAGATTCCTTTGTTTAGAATTAGAATATAGATTCTTATGTGAAGTGTAAATGGTGCAACTGCGTACATTATACAAAGGCAATAATGATACTGCCTGTGAGCACTGAGAGTGCTTCCTCTGGGGTTAGCTTTCCAATACCAAACTGAAGAAAATAATTTGCTTTCTTGTAATGGTCCCACCTGAAAATGATGTCATAGAGATGGCCAGATGAGTGAAGTCACATCTCGTAACAGAAGAACTGTGAGTTTGACGCCTGGCTTTCTGAATGGGGAAAATTGCACAATTTCCTCAGAAATACGCAAACATGTCTTCATTTAAATATTGGTCTCTTACTTTCTTTCCATATTATTTCACATAAAAGCAAAGTATGCAAAAATTATTTCAAGATTTTGAAATTGATTTTTTAAAAAATTTCCCTAATTTCAAGACATCATCAGAGTCAAAAAATGACATAAAGTCTAAATTCATAGATGGTTATTTTCCCATACCATTATCATCTTGATCCTCAGATGAAATAAATTCATGGTAGTTCCATTGTATTCTGCACTTCTACAACTTCACATGAGCTGAAAATTTAATTCAATATTTTAAATTTAAAATGTCTCTAGAATTTCAAAATTGGTCTGTGTAGTCCTTTGAAGTTCTTGTTATTAAAACATTGTTAATAAAACAATATCCGTTATTTCTCTTTAGACTTTTCAGCTGTCTCAAAGACTTGTAATTACTGCTGCTAATACATAAGGTACTATGTGTTAACATAATGCATAATATAAGCATATAAGGAAAAATACTAAAAAATGTTTAAATCAAAACACTGAGAATTTTAGTAAAATAGATAGGTTTATTTACCTAAGAGTGAACAGATGGATATTAAATGGAGAAGTTGAAAACTAATTGTGTTAAGAACTTGTAGCCTTCCACTACTTTGATTTGTTCCACAAATGTTCTGGATTGAGGGATGTATGATGTACGAATGCTGTGCAGTGAGTATTTTGCTTAGTTTGGGTTGAAGCCCAGTCTAATATGACATACAAATTCTGTGCAGAACTATGTTATGATATTTTCTTTAGTGGATAGTTTGGGCAGAAAACCAAACTGGGTCAGTAAAAAGCCAATGCCAGCCAAGCTTGGTTTTGGTTTTCCCCATTTTTCTGTGATTTGTGTTGGGGCTATCATCTCTACGTGAAGCTTGGAAAGGCACTTTTGGGCTGCAAGAATTCCCCTGGCTCAGGCACTCAGAGTTTCAGAAACTAGAACAGAATGCTGTAAACAAAAGAGCGCTAAACCCAATTGTCCCTGTTCTGTTTTCTGTCCCTGGGTCTTTCACCAGGCTGAGCAGCTGTTGACATGTGGCACATGAGGACACAAGGCCTCTGAAAGGGAGCAGGAGAGCCTGGTGAGGGGTTTTGAGGAGGCACAAGAGGGACCCCAGGGCCTGCACTCTACCTCTTGTTCTCCTGCTGGAGTTGTATGACCCCTCTCCGAGCTGGTTGCTCCGTACGTTGCATGCAGAGCCATTTTGAATATAATCCCAAGCTTTAGTGCTGCTGAAAGAGATCCTTGGTTCCCTTGGTGTCCCACATGCTGTTTGTGGTGGAAGGAGCCAGAAGAGGAAATGCAGTGGAGCTGAGCCAGGCATGTAGCACCAACAGGTGAAGTGCTACAGCGGGGAGACAGGGCGGAGAGCATAAAGCAGCAGGCTGGGCTGGGGGATGGTCCTGTACAGAGGTCTGGAGAGGAGGAAGGGGGTGAGGAAGATGCTGGGAAGCAGCAAGGTAGAGGTGGGAAACCCTATTCCGTCACAAAACCACAGCCATCTCCACAGTTACGCAGTTCATTGTGAGTGTAGGACAACTGCTGAACCTCCAGCCTCTGGAGAAGCTCTGGGAGAAACTCTGTCAACCTGTGTCCACCCCTGTTACAACCCCTAGCATGCACCAAAGACCCTATTTACTGCACCAAGACTGTTGAGGTTTGGCTAGTCCCTCCCTATTCATTCTTGGAATCTTCTTTGCTGCCACTGCAAAGTTGAATGTTGCCTTTCGCCCCTGAGACCATAAGAGTAATTTTGACCTAGCTTTTTTCTAAAGTTTTGAACTTTCCTAATATGCTGTTTCTTTAGTTTCTATAACATCACTGCTACAAGTACACCAAGAAGCAAAGTTAGAGTTAACTCACACATCTCTAGCTGTTTGCTGGCTTTCTCTTGCTGGAAAGAACCTAGAGCGTGAACCATTGTCATCTGCAAGGGCATTCTTGTTGCACAGAGTAAATAGATTCATAAGAGATGCTTTCATTTGCAGATGTTAGAATCAGATCAATCCTACAGTGAAACGGCAGCTCCAGAATGACTTCAGCCAAGGTAGTTTAGTTTTGCCACAGCCCTATTTCCTTACACGTTTTGACATAAGCATTTGGTGTAACAGTTTTGACGGATAAACTGCCAGAAAACTGATAATATAAAATAGTCATTCTCTACTAGCTTAGCTCCTACAGTTGGCTCACCATAGATCAGAGCATGGTAGCACCAACTTATATTTAAAACGCTTTGGTACTGCACTAGAGGCACAATTAGTGCTAGTGATTACAAGAGAAATAATTGTAGTCCTTCCTTCCTGCTGAAGAGTAAAAGGAAAAAGAACAAAGCATTGTGTTTTGTAATACCTTCAGTCTCTTTCCTGGCAAGTCACATGAACTGATTTGAGTCATAGAATCAGAAAAATTATGATCTCTTCCAATTGTTTCACTTTCTCCAATTACTCTATTATCCCAGTTGTTTTTAGTCACTATCCAATGTCACTTTTAGAAACAATGAGCAATAAATGGAGAGTTTGTTTCTTTTTAGTGAAATGAGAAAAATAATTAGTATAATAGAATAATTTTAGAGTAGAAAAATATGCCTTCCTTAGATCGATAATAAATTAATTCTACCTGTTTGCTTGTTGATGTGAAGAACAAGAAACAACTGCTGCTAGCCTAAAAGAAACCGCCTGCAGAAGAGGTGACTCTTTTAAGTCTATGAATGCACTCATGATGCCAGCACTCATTTCAAGCACTCATGGTGCTTGAAAATTAAAGCTAGATAATCTAGGGATCGGTAATAAGATGCATTTTTTCAACAGTCACTGCAAAGCAGAACATTAGATATAAGTACTATTATAGGTTTTGTGATGCTTGAGATAATTTACAATGGCAGAATATCTTTATGAGGCAGATGCTGTTACTCAGACACTTCCTTAAGCTGCAAGTTTAAAGCCTCTAGGACTGGCCCAGGCTGCCTCCTTTGCAGAAACAGCTTTAGTGACACCTCTCATGTAAGTTAATCTCAGAAAAATGAAAAAACATTCTGATTATTCATCTTTCCATCTTCTCTATGCATCTAATAAAGCATTATCTGTGTCATTTGGGCAAAGGTGCCATATACAGATAACAAGGCTTTACAGTTTATGGGCAAATAACTCAAAATGTTGTAGAAAGGCCGATTGTAAAATCAGCTTGTGTGGTTGAAAACTTGATGATAAATACTGAAATCTTGGAAATGTAATTTAGTAGTTAGTCTATTTTAATCAGGAAGACTAAGTGTGAAAATCTTAGTCCTGAGCTAATATGGCTCAACAAGTTAGTGAATTTGAGTTGTAATGCCCTATGGCATCCCAGCTGTCTCCTGTGGTAAAGCCCAGAAAGGTGTAGGCTTTATTAGTACTTCTTTTTCCTCATAGTTTACTGTCACTCTTCTCCAAATGGCAGTCATCTGTTCAATCTTGGGCAGCCTGAATCCCACCAACCAAGGGGAAGGACAAGTCATTGGAAATCTTTTCTTTGCACCATCCTTTTGAGAGAGCTTAAGGCCTGATTACACTTTGGTGCCTTCTTTCTGCTCATTTTTCCCCTACACTATGGGAAATGTCCCAGTGTGTGTTTCTGTGCCTGCTCATAGGTGGGTACAGTTTGTTCCTTTCTTGTAACTGCTTCTGTGGAATGCTCCTTGACCCCTGATGGGTTTAATTTACCCATACAGATGAGCTCACATCAGTTCATTTTTCAAGGGATAATACAGTCCAGCTGCATTTGACGTTGTTTGCTGTATCAGGTTCCTGTACTGATGACTGATGTATGTATTGACATAGTAAATGCCACTGCTCTTGGCATGATCAAGTTTCTTGTCCTTGGCCACATTAATTCTTTGTGTAACTCCACCATTGAAAATCTCTGGAGTGAATGTATCATAACGTGTCCTGTTCACAAGGAACTCTTTCAGTGGCCTAATTTTTGCCGAAATTACTTATTCTGGCTTCAGTTGTTATTTGTGCTAGTACTTCTGTGCCAAGATGAAGTGTGCTTCATTAGAGTAAGCAGAAATAGATCTAATTATTTTTTCTTCCTCTATCCTGTGCAATGACAAAGGGGAAAAAACAAAGTAAAGAACCAACTATAACAAAACCCTGCGACTATCGATTTTTTTTTTCCTGGGATCAAACTGGCTGTGCAAGGGCAACAAGGCTCAGAGCTGACACAGTGCTAGGAGGAGACCGAATGTTGGTGTTAGCACTCCAGCTGATGAAGTCTTCTATTACTGACGACAAAGGCTTTTAAACTGAAATACAGTTTGCTTCTCTTTTCTTCAAAAGTTATCGAGATCTAGAAGAAAGCCGTAATAAAGGAGCCAAAGTTGCTTCACTGTAAAAATAGAATCAGATAAACACATGCTGATTGCAAAATTTTTATAAAATGCATTTGCGTTCTTCTAATTAAATAAATTAGTTCACATCTTGTGCTATTAAGAAGAATATAAGCTGAAAACTCTCTTTTCCTCAGGTATGAATTCATGGAGAAGATTTTTGACACTGCTTTCCTGTAATACACCTCTTCAGTGATCAGCATGTAGAGACACTTCCTTTTCATTCTGCCCTGATCTTGTCTTTTAGTGCCAGAATTTCCATTTCTCACTTCCTTCTTTTATCATTGCATCACACAATGAATGGTGAAAGGCTGACTGCACAAAAAAAGGTCAGGAATTTATTATTAATACTAAAAACAATTTCTTCATGTTTGTGAGTTCAGTAACGCAATGAGATAGATCTTGAATATTGTTACATATGCAGCAGCTTGGAATTCCTGGGCTGCTGGTTCACTAAGGGAAGGGCAAGATGGCTGTTATTTAGGTGATTGAGAAATCCACTTACTTTAACTTTTACAGTCCGAAGTCTTATCTTTTCAGTAAACCACAGAACATCCTCATGGGTATGGAAAATAGGAAGACACAATATTGAGCTGTGCCAGTTAGAGATGTGAGGAGGACCTGAGGGCCTTCCATGCCACATGGCTTTTCCTTTGAGATAGGTTGTACATAATTAGAATTGTATATCACTAGATATACAAATAACAAACCAGAAAAATGTAAATCTGTAATAATAGGAAACAGTGTTCTGCTGTGTTTTGCTCCTGGACACTCCGTATCTGCCAACTATAGTTGAGCTTTTTGGTCACAGGACTACTCTAGAACTTGTCTGTAAAACCACTGTAGATATCTGGTCTGCAGGACCAACAGGTCTGCTCCTACCTCACATTATTAAAACTGCCTTCTACCTATCACAGGT
The DNA here is from genome assembly GCA_013398015.1 of Oreocharis arfaki. Lineage (NCBI taxonomy): Eukaryota > Metazoa > Chordata > Aves > Passeriformes > Paramythiidae > Oreocharis > Oreocharis arfaki. The sequence continues at coordinate 643,671 of VZRR01013054.1, forward strand.
CATACTGGCACTAGAGCTGCTCTCTGCAGCAGGTGCATCCCCTTCTCACAGGAGTCTCCCAGTCTATACAGTTTCTCACTTACTCTCTCCCTCCTGCTGCCGCAGGCTGTTGTACCCTAGGAGCTTTTCCACTCTGAGCGTGTCTGGTTGCTGTCAGGATGAAGTGCTCCCCTTTCCCAGGCAAACAGGCAGCTGTTCTTCGTCTGTCACAGGACTTGTTTAACAGAATGCCCGATATGCCTCTCCTTAGGCGAACCCAGAGTTCAGATGTTACTGCCCTGGAAGCACTGGTAGCTTTTTGGCATTGAATGTAGTTCATGAGCATGGTAAGCAGATGTTCCAGTGTTAGGGGGAAACATCTGGTTTTGCATGCACCTGTTTCTAGGCATGGCTGGAATGGCAATAATGGAGCTTTCCTTGCAAAATCATTATGGGATGAAGAGGAGTTTGGGACCTATACAGCTGTCTTCCAAAATACGGCTTTACTGCAAACTAGCTTGGCAGCACCCCTGAACAGAACGTTGGGGAGCAATGACTAACACCTCTGCCTGTAAAGAAAGGGGCTGGAAATTAGTCAGCCTGAAAGGTTAGAAGCTGCTGGCTTTTCTTATACAAGCTACCCTAAAATAACATTATATCAGAGGACTTATTGGGCAACCTGGATATTTCATTGTATCTGAGGAAATGAGTGAGCAGCTGAGAAGAAAAGCACATCTGAACAAACAGAGAATTGCACAGCTGAATCCTCTAACAAGGATCCAAACTGTAGCTTTAAGTTACATGCCTCTTCCGGGAGGTTCAGCTTTGCTGCTGGTGTGAAGTGACTGACCAAAAGCAGAACTGGTATAGGGACTTTAATTTCGATCAAGAGCAAGGAAATACATAAAGTCAGGAGATGTTAAGACTGACCCCACTGTGTCATTTAGGCTCGCTGGCATCCTCATCCTCAGTGGCTTTCTGCCTCAGATGCTGTAGTAACATTCTCATTGTCTTATTTAATGAAACAAATGGAATAATTGATGAAGATACAGTTTTCCTTTCTAATTTAGCATTTAAAATTTCAGGAATAAAATGCTTTCAAGCCAACAGTACAGGACAGGAAGTGACATGGCACCATAAAAAATCATGCTAGCAATGGCAAAGTGCTGAACTGTTAAAATTGTCAGAGATATGGGGGGTTTTTTTCACATTAAGGTGCTGTCACATGAAGGGTAATTTTCTGCTTTTCAAATTCCTAGTCAGGACTCTCTCATTTACCAGAGGGTGTGTCTGCTATCTCTCTTCTGGAAATGATAGTTGTGTGTAACTACATTCTAAACTGATCCTGAAAAGTGCATGATCCACAGACAGTTCATGTTCCCCATTGTCTGGCTGCTGGTAACCCTGAAGAACTTCAGTGAACATTATAAGAAGTGTAGCAAGTTTTGCTGACAGTGGAACCAGGGTAGAAAAATGTATTAGTGTTTCTTTTTTTGATAAAAGTTTGCTAGTTGTTTGTTCTTAACAGGAGCATTGAAGGTAACTGAAAAATAGGCATGAGATCTTTGGTCTGCAGTGCTGAATCTGAAAGTATTTGAAGTACAAGTTTTCCTGGTGGTTAGTTGTAGTCCCACTACAATCAGGTCATTCTAGAAGCAGCTTTGTTAAGATTCCTAGTAAGAGAGAAAGGGAGCAGGTTAAAAAAGAGTGGGAGAAATCAAAGACTGTATCAGGGGGAAGTGGCTTATGAATGCTTAGGAGCAGGGATGAAATTCTACTAAGAGGGGAAGTACTCAAAAGGGGAGACAGAAAAGAAGAGGAAACAGTGAATGGAATGGACAAGAGCGACTGGAGGGCAGAAGGAATGATCCTAGAACCTAGAGACTAGAGGAGAGAAGATGAACAGGAATCCAGCTGAACAGCCCTGATCAGCAAAAGAACCAGAGTTAAGAGTGTAAATGTGAAAAGTTATTAGGAATTGAAGGGGATTTGTGGACTCTGGCATATTTCTGTGTTCGACAGAAGCTATACCCAAGTCTAAAAAGCAAGGCCACCGTTGTCTTGCATCTCATGTTCCTATATGTTGCTGTGGAAACAGTGTCTCCTTCCTCCACACTGTCTTGTCTATACAGCTCTTTACAGCTGAGGCATCTTTTTACAGCTGGTATGAAGACATCATACTGAGGTCTTTGTGTTCACTAGGATAATTAGGCATTTTGAAAAAAAAAGGTAGAAATTATATCAAGAGGGATAGTGTATGAACAGATGAACCTATGCATGCATATGGTATAGATAAAGACATTTTTAGCTATCCACCAGTTATTTACAATGAGATATTACCATGATCTTTCAATATTTCACACCATAGACTGGATGAAGCAGCTCTTCAGAAGAACTGAAAACTATACTTATATAGGAGCATAATTAAAGTATCCTAAAGCAATGCGACTGGTATAGAATACATTAGGAAGTACAGGCTTTGTGGAAGTAGTTACAGAAGTAGAAAGAAGGTTTTTACCTTCTGCATTGTATCCATAGTTACTATTACATAAAGCTAAAATCTATAAGCCATGTATTTGTGCTTCTTTAAATGAGGGTTGTTCCCCCAGTTTGAAGGATATTTTTACTTGGATTATGCAGACTCTGACTATAATATGGATCAGGAAGTGGAATGAAGATTTCATAGAATCACAGAATATGCTGAGTTGGAAGGGACCCATTACAGTCATCGAGTCCAACTCCTGGCCCTGTGCAGGACTCCCCAGGAGTCACCCCATGTGCCTGAGAGCATTGTCCAAATGCTTCTTGAACTCTGTCAGGCTGCTGCTGTGACCACTTCCCTGGGAAGCCTCTTCCAGTGCCCAGCCACCCGCGGGGTGAAGAACCTTTTCCAGATATCCAGCCTAAACCTCCCCTGACACAACTTCAGGACATTGCCTTGGGTTCTGCCTCTGGTCAAGAGAGTGAAGAGATCAGTGCCTGCCCCTCTGCTTCCCCTCACGAGGATGTTGAAGACCACAGTGCAGTCTCCCCTCAGTCTCCTCTTTTCTGGGCTGAACCTATGACTCTGTTTATTCTCTAAAATCTTTATTATTCTCATTAAGTGAAAAGATAAAGACTCAAGAATCTCTCATAATGGACCAGATTAAGCCATGTTGCTGGAGACTACTGATAGCTGGTTTTGTGGTTTATATGTTTAAAACCCTACATCATTTAACCCCTGAAGGCCTTTTCCTCATCACACATCTGCAGGTTTTGGATTACTTAACTTTTTATTGCGTACAAATCATGCAAAACTATCTCAGAAAAATATGCTGAAGGCCAAGCCAAGGCAATACCTTATAAGGCATTTCATAGCAGCTCCAGCATGTGTCACAGAACACAGCTGTGAGCACAGAGTGCTTTCCACTCATCATCATTGCATGTGAGTCAAATCTGCAATGCCATGGGACAGGAGTTACTTCTTAAAATGTGTATGAAATCAAAAGGGATTTGAGAGGAACTGTCCTGTAAAAATGGAGTTATTTCTTTGTCACTGTGAAGATCATTTAAGTAGCTTCATTTGTAGCAAAACCAAAAACCATACAGAAAATTCAAACTGATGTTTCAACATTAGCAAAATATATTCAGATATTTTGTTACGCTACCTGTCTAGGAAAATATTTTTCTTACTTTAAAAAAAAAGGAATGAAGAGATGTCTGAATTTGCCTAAACCTGAGGTTTTCACTTTAACAAATTGAAAACAAATAATGTTTAGTCCCATAATAACAAATTTTGGGTTAGGCAACCAAAACTGAAATATTACTGACTTGAATTTTCTGCTTTTAATTCCATTTTTAAACCATTGGTTAAACTTTCTAGTTTACAGGCGACCTTTCCCGTTACCCCCACACCCAGTGCATTATATGTATGTCAATCAAATAGGTTATTTTTTTTAAAGGCACAGATAACCTATGCCCTTAAGGTGCCTGTAACTGAGGTGCTTGATTCAGCCATCAGTGTACAGTCAGCTGCACAATTCAGGCCTCAGTTACTACATTCTCAAAATATGTGAAGAATTTGGGTCTGGAACTTAGGTTTCAGTCCCTTTCAAATTTACCATGTTTTAGAAAAGTGAGGAAGGAGTCATGCACTGCAGGGTGAAAAGAATCCTTTGGAACGGAAAACCTCTTAAGCTAACATTAGTCTTTTTCCAGTTATTTGTTCAATGAGTTTTAGACCAGACCATTTCGTAGTCTTTTGACATTCTTTATGGCTCTCTGGTAAAAGCACCATATAACAGAAATGTGGTATCATCAGCGACATGCTGATAATAATGCAGTAAGCACAAGGTTAGCAGAGGCTCCTTTCTGCTGTTTTAAGAATCATTCCCAGCAGAAACCGTGGGAATCTGATATAAAAACCAGAGTGCTTTCTGCAGAACAATAATTATTAACAGGTTTTTGCAATAAAGAATACATGTGGCGAGTGACAAAAGAAGACAGACTAGGCCACGGGCTGAAACTTTAACTAGTAATTGTTACCATCTCCTTCCTACCATTGCCTCCCACACCAACCACTAAAAGCTAAATTTCTTTGAGGGAGCTCAGGGCAGCAAATCCAATATTTTTTTTCTTTTTTGGAAACTATTTGATATATTTGCATTTTTGTAAATTTTAAGTGCTATTTGAACCAGTCATGTGTTCAAGTTGTTGCTAATTCCTTGAGTAAGATCTCCCTCTGAAAGTGGCTGATGAATTTTGCTGGTTTTAAAAAAAATATGAGTAGGATTAGACTATTTATAGCTCTAGTGACTAAGCATATAGCTGGCAATACTCATTCGTGAGAGGAATCTCAGGATGTGAGACCATCTGGAGCTCTGTGGAAGAGGCCAAAGGCAGTTTTCAGTACACATCTGTAGGCCATCAGGTCATGCATATCCCTTCCAGAAAGAAGAGCTGCTTTCCTAAAATTTGCTTCTTTCCAGAAATGGACATTATGTTATTAGACTGCTATCCACATAGGATGTTTTTTCTATCTGGTAGCAGAGTTTAAGGATGCAGCTTACTTCTTTTAAAAAAGGTTTAGAACTGAGTGAATTTGTATATGCTCTTAGAATAGAGCACAAATTAATATTAGAGGTTTATTCCTTGTATTTATAACATAAAGTCAGATGTTGCAGCTCTTGTTGTGTGTCTGTTAGTGATAACCTATTAGAGATTAATAGAGTCTAAAAAATTTATGATTTTGGTTTCGTGACACCGGAGGAAGACATGGAATGTGAGATTTCCATTCCTTTGCCTTCATCTGACTAGGTTTTTATTGCTTTAGCTTTTTGGTTTTAGTTGGATCTGCTAGATCTTATTTTGAAAAGCCAAGTGGAACAAATTATTTAAGAAATAATGTTTCTTCCAACTGTGAATGGAGGCCTTACAAAAAAGCATTGGTAGGAATGGTTGTCAATTTTCTATCAAATATGTTTTCACTAGTAAACTGTGACTTATTTAAATGTGTAATTGGCAAAGAATATAGATGTATGTATTTATATATATTTTAAAAGGCTTGTGATGCCATGCAGTGCCTTGTTAGAGAGCCTTGTCTGCTTCCTTTCTAACTCATTCAGCTTGCTGCTATGGAGCCTTCGTTTTCAGAACTTCACATCTAGGGAATATCAGCAATCTGTTTCAGGACTGGAGATTGCTAAACTGCCAAGAATGGCTTACTGGTTTTAGTTCCTAAGCATGAACTTCCTCCTTCAGGTGTGGTTTTAAGGATGTCCTGGTCCCTGGGATTCAACTTCTCAGCTGATCATGCTTTCACAGGGGTGAAAAATCATAGCTAACCCTGCACTCTAGTTTGCTACATTCTAAAAGCAGCATGCACTCCCCAGTGTTTCTTCTGGGATTTCTGTTTTTCCTTGGTTCTTTTAGGTGTACAATAGAAATGGCAGGAATATTCATCAAGTAGCAATGCTTAGCCCTCTCAAAATTATGAGGGAAAGAAAGTTCTCTTTCCACTTAATTTCTTTTTTCTTGCTTTTGAATTCTAGATAGTGTAGATGGAGTTCAAATTCTACTTAGACAAAAAAGTAAAGCTTGTGGGTAAAAGATGCACTTTTATTTTACTCCTTTTAAATAGTTCCATTTAAACTGCTAGACAGGTTTTATAGCAAAATTCCTGTATTTTTGTACTGTGAAACAGATTAGAACAACAAGTTGGAGCTTTTATTTTAGCATGGGTATAATTCTGTGTCTCAAAGGGGGGAGAAAAAAAGGGCAGAAATCAGTTTGTTTTCAGGTTCTTCCTTTGAAGGGTTGAAATGTATTACTTTATGGAATATGTTTTGCAATCAAAATCTTTTGCCCTAAGCACTCTGGAAGCTCTAAGCAGGTCTATTAGATAGACAACCATCTTAGATGAAGTTAAAATCTCCTGTATGTGTATTTCTGTTGCACAGATCTCTTATACAAACCTGTATTTCTTTCCTTCTTATCATGTGAAATGGTGGAGAAGATTTGATGACTCTAATCGTCATCATCTAGCAGTTTGAAAGCGATATGCTGAAGGAAAAGTATGCCAGAGTTTCATTCCACTGCTGTTTCTGGCCTGTGAGCACTATTCCAATCAAAATGCTGTCAGAGAACCCGGTCCTATTATGTATGTATTCATTGGAATAAGGAATAATTTCACGTTGTGCCACTGAACTCCACAGTCTATTCAAAGCATTTTAGTAATAAATTGAAAAGCAATAGAGTGCCGAGAAATACCAGAAATTAAGTAACTTTCTACCTGTGACAAAGAAATTATGTGCATCTCTTAAAAGAGTTATGTACAAGTTTTTCTCAGTGAGTTTATACTGACTGCACTACTCACATATAGTAAAGGAGGAATTAATTATGTCAGCCACTGAGTAGCTCAGTACTCCCACGGGAGTAAGAACACCATTTAGAAACACCCATCTACAGAGTAAACTCTAGAATGCTCTGTAATTGGTTTTGTATCCTGACAAGTGCATCTATACAGGACTTCTCTATGCTCCAGTGTAGATCTGCTTTCCTGTTGCAAGCAGATCACTTAATAGTTTTGTGTTCATCGAAACCATCCTGAAAATTTCCTTTGTTGCTTAATAGAACAGGAGATTCTGGTGAAAATCTTGCCTTACCTAAAGAGGGCTTATTTTAATTCTTGATGAAATGCAGTTTAATTTTTCAGGCTTTACCTCATGTGTTTTGTCTGTTCATGCCTTACTGGACATTTAGCCAAGTTGACATGGAGACTCCTGGGCAGTTTGCATATTCTGCAAGAGCTGTGCTCTGTCCATGAAATTGTTGTTAGAGACAATCAAGGTGTATCACCTGCCTGAACATCAGTTTCTAAAATATTACTGGGACGCTGTCTAAACAGGAGAATGAACCTGTCAGGGCCTAGAACAAGCAGCGAGTAGCTCTGAATCCTGGCACTCATGCTGTTTGCTGGTGTCATTGTGGTTATCTAATACCATGCCTTCCTGCACCCCTCTAGTGTTTCATCCATCCAGGATGTTGAGTAAACATTAGATCTGGCTGCTGCATTTACTACCAAAGACTAAAGAACAAACAGACCCTCTGATCATATTCCCAGAAGGACTCCAGTATTTTGTTGGGCTGCCTTCCACATAGTCATTCAAATAGTGAAAAGCCCAAAGAACATGTTGTTTCTTTTTGAGTGCTTTCAATTCCCTGTCTACTGTGTTGGGGATTTTCATCCCCAGGAAACCTCAGAATAAAGGAAGCCAATCAACCATCTGCTGAACAGCATGTGCAAAACATGAGGTTCTCTGACCTTGGACAAAGACTGTCTTGATTCCGGAGAATCTCACACAGTCACAGAGGGTTTGCAGGAGTGGTGTGCTTCCCAAGGTATTTCTCCAGGGCTTTGGTACTACACTGCACTCCAAGGCTTTTTTTCCCCCTCAGGTTCCTTTGGGCTACAGCCATCTCTCTGCTGTCTCAGCACTGTTTTCAGCAGGATACTGGCTAATGATCAACAAGTGAGGGTCAGGAGGACAGTATTTTTCCATTGAATGTTCCAAGACTCTTCAGGAGCCAGGCCCATGCAGCTCAGACTTAGATCTGTATTACTGGGTACCACAGCTGCTTAGTAACAATTAATACCTTACTTGTCTTCCTGTGCATAGGCTAGAAATGTACATCTTCACAGAGGCAGCCAACATATGTACACAGACATGACAAACAGCATTATCTCATGGATCTTCCCCAGGCTCTGAAATACACAATGAGATGCCACACAAAGAGGCAGCCTCCGATTTTGTCATCTCCTGATAACAAGACAAAAAAAGACTGCTCTTTTCATCCACGTTCCTCTTGAAACTGCTAAGTCTTCATGTTGTCTGACAGCACTTAGGATAACTTAAGACAAACTGTGCCAAAAAAGGTCAACATTTGAGTTCGCACCTTAGAAGATGCTTTGCTCTCCCAACTCTCAGTTGGTAGCCCAGTACCATTTTCGAGTAATTTTTCATCAGATATTTTGCCTTTTGTAGCTGAAATACAAACCACTAGTGGGACCAAGTTCTGTAACAAAGATACATTGCTTGTCCTTCCCCTTTACCACCTCTTCTGGATCCATGTGTTCCTGCAGCTGTGTTGTTCATGTTTTCCATTGCAGTCAGGTAACCCAGCCCAAGCAATGTTTGTCCCAGCTCCAACAGAAAACTTTTCTGCCCTTGTTGCTGTCAGATCAGAAAGAATGAAGTGATTCAGCTGACTGCAGGAAAAAAAAAATCTTAAGCACATATGGCCTTTAACCAGTCTGGGGTCTAATAAGGAGGGAACAAGCTTCAGTGCCCGATCCTATATCCAGCACCTCTAGCACTGCTGCTGCTATAGGTAAAGGTGGCCATCTCTGAGGACTGGGACCTTAGCCAGCACTTGTCAGTGTCTGTGTGATGCTCCTGTCCCATCAGCCTCTCCCCTCTATCACATTTGGAGAGGTCTCGTATGCCCTGCTGAAATTCTTGTGATTACAATGCCCTGGTTACTTAACTTTTCATGTGCAAAGGAAATATTCTGAAATCTCAGGTGTTAATGCATTTGATAGTGGACATCACTATGAAAATATACATCACTGTATAACTTTTGTTGGTTAAAAACAGGTCTCCCATATATACAGTAAAGGAAAATAAGAAATAAAAGCTATCTAATAATGAAAAAAATGATGATAGATGGCTCAAGTCATGTGCATAACTGCAATCTACTGTAACAGTTCCAAAAATCAAAAAGGGGTCTCTTGTTTTCCAAGACAGAGTTGTCTTTAGTACAAAGTTTTAATTAAACTACGAATTGCATCACTTTTGGGCATAGAAATGGATTTTTCGTCAAAGGAAAATTTCTATTTTACTTGCGTAAGTCTTTTCAGTCTTATTAATATTTACATATATATACCTAATAGATAAATATCCAAACTATTCTTTCAAACACTGGTCTTAGTAAGTGTGCATTTATTTTAATTGGTTTCATTAATTCAGTTGTTGCTTGTGTTGGTTTCTCTCACATTAATTTTGAATGTGTGTAGGTGAGTACAAGTATAGAGCAGTACACCAAATACAGAGATTCATGTAGACCCATTGAACACAGTTGGCATTTCTTGTTTCCAACAAATAGTTTTCAATTTTCCCAGGACATTCTACCTCCTTCTTGCAGAGTGGTTTGGCCATGATTTCTAATTGTGTGAGTCAGATGTTCTTCGTTTTCCACAGCCTCCCACTTTTGTAACAATCTTTTCCAGATTCACGGAGCAGAGAAATATAAAGCATTTGGGAACTGACTGATGTAATGAATGATTCTAAATTTTAAAAAATAGTAGTCTTTTAATCTCTGAAAATAAACTGGCTAGTTTGTGAATTAGAAGTGTACAACTACCAAAAATCAAACACCAGATATTTTTTGATACAAAGAGATTTTATTTCTGTAAGTATGAATCTTAATTTAATAACTTTCCAGTCATCTTCTTGGCATAGATGTTAAGCCACAGATGAGACATTTAATTATTTTTTTCTATTCCCTAGCACACGGAATTCTAGTTTTAAAAAAAGGTAACTCTGATGACTCCCTTCCATCGAATAGTCAGACATGAGGGGCCAGCTCTGAAGCCAGATGAATGTTTCTTTTCCCACACTAGTGAAAGCAAAACCTTAATTACAGACAAATTATTACTGCAGAATGTGTTTCCCCTAATATTCCCCTAATGTAGTAAGTGTTTGGATAAAAGAAAGCTGAACAAAGCAATTTGATCCCTTCTTCTGCTGGATATAGGGCCAGCACTTCAGCTTGTCAGTTTCTTAGAAACCCAGCTAGCCCATCCACAATTAGGTAGACTCAATCAGTGCCAGGAATGTAGTGGGTTATTGCAGCTTTATTGCAGAAAGAAACCTGATAAATAATGAGGAGAAAGTGCACTAGCAGGAACTTTTGAAAAAGGAGGGGTTTGGCGTCCAGTGACATTTTTTTCGATTTCTTAAAATATGCCATCCGAATAGAGCCTTGGAAATAGGTAAGTGGACTGATAAACTCTACTGCAGAAAAAAATAGTCTGGCTTCTGACCTGTTATGCCTGTGTCTGTTCTGTTGAGGAACTCTGAAAGATCTTCATTCAGAAACTCAAAAAGCAGCAGTGAGCAGTGGAGAGCATGACACTGCCTCAGGGAGCCAAGCCCCCCCAATGGGCTAATGACAGACATCTGTCTCAAATTAAATAAACATGCTGGACATGAATGAAGACAGATGTTTTTAAAAGTCAAATACATGGTTGAAATCTTTCCAAACTCATAAGAACTTTGCTCTTAATATGTGATTCCTGTGTACTCAGAACTCTGCCAGAGGCCTCCCACTCCAACAGTCTGTTCCAAGACATTAAATACTGAATTTCTGGTTCTTCCAGAGTATTTGGAAATAAAAAATTTCAAAACAAAATCTATTGGAAAAGTTGTGATTTATTTATACAGAAAAATCTCTACTTTATTTATTTGGAAACGTGTGTGAAACAAACCTCTAACCCTGTTTTGGTACATAGCCTACCTTTATTCTGCCAAAGAAAATACAAGTCCCAAGTCCAGGCGAGCTGCAAGCCTGATGTGCTCTAGGTACCTGCATTGCTTAAGATAGGTTTGGTAACATCTCCTTCTGGTAAGGCACTTCTGTGTGTGAGACCGAGTCGTGGAACAGCACGGCACCCTGGCTGGCAGCTGACACTGCTGCGAGGTGTGAGGGGCTGTGCAGCCGCAGGCTTGGGCTGAGCAGGCATAGCTGTGCTCGTGTTCAGGGAGTCTGGATACACAGTTTAATTATAAAGACATACTTACATTTAAGCCACTATATAAGCAAAGCTGTCAAAGTGTATTCTGAATATGTGGATAAATGTTTATACCTAACAGATGACACTTCAGGAGAAGTCAACATAATTCCCACCAATAAACCCTGTGCAAAAAGCCCACAAAAACAGATTCATGCCTTCAAAGTCAACAAGACTAGACCTTCTCAAAACAAGTCTCCAAGCTGAGAGTTCTCTCTGTCTATGACATTTTCATTGGCAAAAATGTGCCGGATGATTTCAATTATCACAGTACTGCATAAAGACAGACATCCTGTAAGCAGTCAGGCTCCAGAATGTCTAGCATGTAGATAGTCTCAAACATTACCTGAAATAATGCTCAGAAATGAACAAAGAGAATAAACACCATGCATTCTTTATGGTTTCCATCATCAGGCAAACAGACACACATCTTACACCATCATTACTAAACCACATTGTTTTAAAATTCAGTAGCTTGGAAAAGAGTACTTGAAATATCGCAATCTCAGTTTTGAGAGGCCATGACTGTGCAAAACTAATCCATATTAGTATCACGTTAGTTGTATTATCTCATAACATATTTGCATGTATTATGAAAACAGTCTAAACCAGAGACTTATGACTTCTGACCAGCATCAAAACCAAAGGCACCAAAACTCTTTGAGAAATACTGTGCTTATGTTATTTCTATCTCAAGTAAAAGCAAACATGACTGTCAGAAATGCTCTGGGGACAAAAAACCACTTTTCAAAAAGTGGTCGTCATGATTTTGAAATCTTGGTAGGTTCCAAGAGTTTAAGACACAGTTAAATACCTACTCTTCTTTTAAAACCACCCTGAAGTTTTAAGTTTTTAGATGTCCCTGACTCTGAACCCTAACTAATTATCTTCAAGAAATTCAGCACTGTGCTGATTATTGATATTATTCCATAACGGACTTCCTCCCTGTGGTAGTGTATGGTAGGAAACAATGAGATGTAAGGGTATTTAGTATTCTTTCCCTACTATTAGACCACTAACAAGGAGCATATGTTTCTATTTGTTCTTAGATTTCAAGGTATTTTGGAGAAAGCAAACCAAAGTAATTATACTAACAAAACTATTTTTTTTTTCAACTGAAAAACTCTATAGAAGGAAAAGAAGAGGTCTAGGTGGTACTGTCTTTCATTCTCAGATAAGAAAACTGGGTCACAGTGAGTTAAGTGCCTTGGTCAAAGACACCTGCGAACTTTGTCTGCCAGTTCTGCTGACAGCTATGATGCTTTTGTTTATATGTATAAACAGATACATCTTTATATTGCTGTAAGGATAAGTCATACCCCTTTCCATATTAGCTCAGCTCAAAAGTAGCTGTGAGAGCCATGATATTTTCTCACAGTTTTGTAAAATGTACCATGAATTAGAAATCGTATTTGATTGACTGTAGTGACACATCAAAGCAAGCGGCATGAAGTCAGGTGCATAATAAGCAAAACCTCTGCGTCAGTGGAGAAAAGCCTTTGGCAAAGGGATTGAAATCAACAAATATGTGTTGATGTGGAGATTAGACAAAGTTTCTCTCCTGTAAGAGACAATGGCTAAAGGTTACACGACTTCAAAAGTTCCCCTATCAAAATAGAAAACTGTGTTCTCTTATTGTCACAGCTGAATACAGCTCAGATTTAGCTGCTGTTTCATATTCTAATACTTGGGATTTCACTGCATTTTTTGATAAATGTTGGAAAATTAAGTTTGTATTTTTATAAACCCCTGTGTGTTTAGAGGTTATGTACTAGATAGTATACTATCCATAGGTCCCACATCTCACTGTGTTTCTGGACATCTTTAGTCATGGAACTGTTTAACCAACAGAAGAAGTAAGACCTGGAAGATCACCTGATTGTACGAATTCTTATTGTTACACTAAGATCTGTTTCTGAGGTAAACATGCTTTCATCTCTCTGTTCTAATGTCCTAAAATAACTGCTGTGGTCATATCAATATTCATTCCCTAATCTGTATGAATAGATTTTTAAAACCCAAAATTTCACTTTACTGTGCTCTATCAAATTTGATAGAAATTTAGGGAATGCAGAATTGAGATATGGTAAGCTTTTGGTAAGGTAGATAGAGAGCAGCTTCTCGCTTTCTGTTTTCATTTCATTGCTATTTTTCTGCATAAAGTTTTATTTTCCATGACACAAAATTAACTCTTTTGGTATTTATTTCTGCCTTCTTACCGGTAGGCATTAAACTCTAAAATGTGTCTCTAATACAGTTTGGTTGTAAAATCTTCTATATGTAGGATATTATATGCAGATTATAGGACACATGAACTGCAACATTCAGAAATACCGTATTTTGTGCCATGTATAGAGCAGTGTGTATATGCACACACACACACACACACACACACACACATACTTGCCACATACATATGTGTACGTGTAAATATGTGTGCACCACACAAGGGAAAAAGCTCAATTAGGAATTACTCCTCTTCTTTCTAAAGAAGGATTACCACTCAGTGCTAAGGAATGTAACAGTCCTATTCATAGCAATTTCTGACACAGCGTTTAGTATAACCATACACAGACATAACAAGCAAAATAACTGGAAAATATTTGTATAGTTATTAAGTGCTAATAAAGCTGATAACGAGCACAACTGCCACAGACATTATGCAACATGGAGTAGTAAGGTCTGTTTCTAAAGGATGTGGTTTGCAAGATCTAGAGTAGAATTTTTTTTTAAGGGATAGCATTACTCAGCAAGTTTCGTATGTTGGAGTCAACTCTTTTAATTTCTCTGGGGATTTTAGATGCTAAATTTTAGCTTTCATAGGGAGCATATCATTCATGGTTTTTTAAATTAGGGAAAGGACATATTTTGGAGAAAAAAGAGGCATAATAGTAATAAAAGCAACTATAATGATGCCATGAACTATTTCAGTTCTGTAGTTTAAAACAATTTAGAAGTGTAATTTTTCCCGTGGCAGATGAGATATTAAAGACAACCTTTCGGCTAAGTAGATGGAAAAGGAGAAAAGGGAAGAATGACAAGCTGTTCAATCAACTTTGCCACAAAGCAAAATATATCATCAGGCTGCAGTCTCCTGCCTTGCCCCATGGTGCACTGAAGGCAGATTTTGTCCCCTCGGACATGTCATTGCCACTTGACACAAATCACTGCAGACAGCAACCCATGTTTTGCTGACTGTTTCCAGGGAGGATCATGGGACAGAGCATGTTGCTGCTTGCTCTGTGAGAGTTCTTGCTTTCTCCTTCCTCTTTATCACTGTGTGGGCACAGAACCACGGTCTGGGCATTTTGACATTCCGCAGCCTCTCGGCCGTGCTGTTCCATGCCCTCACCGCTCCCTTGCCGGCACGCCTGTGCCTGTCCTGTCCCGGGCCATGAGCACTGCTGGGCCTGGCAGCCGTCCCTCGGGCCCCGGAGCTCAGCCAGCGCCCGTGCTGCAGAACCGCTGCTGGGGACTGGCTTCTCTGTAGCCCTGCCAGGGACTCGCTGTGTTTCTGGCCCATCCTGGTGGCCCTCCTCAGCCCCAGGCCCCACACCTCTGTGCCTACCCCACATCTGAAGTGATGCCATGAGCTGCACCTCCTCATCACGCTTAAGCTTCATTCCCATGTTCCTCCCTAGCCCCAGGTCTCACTACTTTGTCCCTGGAACCCTGCCCTGCCATCTGCCTTCTTACCACACCTAGCTCAAACCATCCTCCCAGCCCCTGAGCTTTACCCCACCATATTTACTCTGCTTCCAAAACAGCACGAGGCCACAGCTCGTCAGTGCTGCCCTGCCTGTCCTACCACCTGTCTCAGCCCAGGGCCCCGAAGCTCTGTGCTGCACCCCCACTGGCACCACACCTCCTCCCAGTACTCCCGATTCCCTTTCCACAAACTGGGAGCTCAGTCCCACTGTCCTATGTCATGTGCTTGGTGGCACATATAAAACTGAACAAAGATACTGTCCAAACCTCGCTAATTTGTGAGGTTTATTCTCTTAATATGAACACTGAGTTGATGCTTCTCTGAGTGTAGAAATCTATTTGTTAATCTGTCAGATAAGCATGAAATGAAATGCAGGACAAGATTTCAAGTATCACAACTCTCTGATGATCCCTGGGATGGCAGGTCTCTGCACTGACCTGTTGTGACTCACTCTTTGTATCTTCTGTAGCTGATTTCACATGACTAAGTGTTTTCCATATTTAACTTTCTATGGCCTGATCTTCTTAGACTTAAGACTGAGTCCACTGAGAACTGTGGTTATCATTATTCTTAAATGACAAAAACTCTTAAGCTACAACATTTAACTTTCAGAATTTCTTCTTATCATTAGGAATTAAGTAAATTTGACATAGTTTTTCTGATTTTCTTTCTTTTTTTTTGTCTGCTTAAGTAAATGAGCGTGTGAAGAAGGGAGTCCTTTCTAGTTTCAGATTTGACATCACAACCAAGAGAGTTCTCATATACTATCTAAGCACATACGTTTTTAATCATTAGAAGAAAAGAAAAACATCTTTATTTCTGGCTGTAGGATCTCTGACTTCGACATATACCAGAAAAACAATACTTTGTCTTCTTATTTTGTTTTGACATGTCCCTATGTTACTTAAAGTTACTAATTTATATTGAGGATTGTCAAATCAATTATTATGGTCTGAAGTGCAGTTCCAGTGGTGTCTGGATCCTTCTTAGTGGATAGCTATAGTTAGAGTCTTAAAACTCAAATGCAAATCCACATCTTCTTCAAACTCTGAGATTCAGTTGGCAGAGGAGAGTTTCAGTTAAGTTTCAGACTATACAGACTCTCTTTGAGAGAGAGTAAATAATACATTTTTATTACACAAAAACATACCTGGAGTGAAAATTTCAATTTTACTTACAGTGTTTCATTAGTGCACTGAGAACATTTTTGTATTAACAGAAGGGTTTAATGAATGTTTAACTTCTAAAATACTTCGGCTACAGACTTATTAAAGCAGCATACATCCACGTCAACTCACCCAGTAATGCAAGAATCAGAATGGAGAACACCATCACTGAAATGTATTTTCACCACAAGTGAAATATTGACATTTTCTTAGAGTTCTGAAAAAAATAAGAACCAGAATGCCAAAATACTGCATTTTGACATTATCAGAAAAAATCCCCCACATTGAAATATTCATAATTCTAAAACATTAATATCCATTTGCTTACATTTCAGATTGATTCAGAAAGTCTTCAGGGAGATGGAGTTTGAGGAGTTTTCATGTCTCCATTTTCTGCATTGTCTAGTAAAACATTTCAGTAAAAAAAATCTCTTTAAAAATGCAGCACATGAAGATTTCAAAGGGCCTCATCCTTTGCAAGTTTCATCAGTTGCATCCTGCGAAAAAAAGCACTGGCTCTGATTCCACGGATGAATCTGCAGCATCTGCAGTGAACTGAATGCCATCAGAACTGTTTATAAACATATGTCATCAGTTTGGAAAGAAATTTTTTTCTTTGCAGGAAAAATACAACTTCTCAGAAGCCAGCGTTACTTACATATGGTTCCTCAAGCCTTGCTTCTCATACTGCGCTCAGATAGCAGTGTCCTGCAAATGGCAAAGCAGATAATGGTTGTGATCATCCTTAGTGTATGTCTGAAAAGAGGGCACATCTTATGTTAGCACCACCTCCCCCCATCTGAGACATCCTCTGCATCTGGTTAAGTCAGCCAAGTCAATGTCTAAATATTGTTATGACTTTTTCAGGGCTCCATACATAATGTGATATAAACATTTTGTATTTACTGCTAATAATCATTCATCAGATTATTATTTTTGGCAGTCATGATCTTTCCAGAGGAATAAATAATTGCATTAAATTGAAAAAGGCTAGACTCTGTATAGTATAAATGAAGGGGAGTTAACGACATCTCGTTTCCACTTTTGTGGGTTTACTTCATTTAAATTTTAAGCCATGATCAGGGCAGACTGTTTGGAGCAGCTGCTTCCTAATGTATACATTTTAGAGATGATTGTTAAGTGAATATTTTTTAATGTGAAGATACTGCATGGCTCCTTCCTGCATTGTTTATAGACTTTCAGACTGGTTGACTTCAGACATTTTTACACTGTTTTCTAGATCAGTCAACAGCTGACTGGCAGAGGGAGTGAGATGATTACTGGCAGTTCTGGGAATGGAATAGCACTGTAACAGCAAATAGTAGAATGGGAAAGGAAAAGATTAGTAGGCTAATTATAGGGGCCATTAATAATCCACAGGATAATGACAGAATAACATTTTTACTGTCAGACAGATGCTCTGTGAAAGTGCCAAAACCTTGATCAGATCACTTCGGTCAACACCAATCCAGATTCAACTGTTCATGTTTGGCGTCCTCTTAAAGCCTTAGAGCAGAACAATTAGCACAGCAAATACATTTTATGCGGTTTGAGAAATGTACGCTCAGTTAGATTACACAAGGTTATTAGATTTTGGACCAGATGCTATCTTTGCAAAGCACAGTGGCTTGGAGGAGCTGGAGCACGATGAATCTTTCTGTTCCCTATCAGAGAGGCAAAGTCGGGTCCTGGAATGTATTCCGGGGCCCCTTCTCTGTCTCATAAGGGCCCTTGCAGCAGGCCAAACATTTGTCTTGTGCTGTGCCCCATCACTGCACAGACAAACATACTGTTTAGTCTAGATTGCTGTTGGCTGCCTTTTCTGGTAAGGTGCCTGCTTGACTGCAATGAGGAAAAGCCATTATGTAACCCACTACTGTTTGGTATTTCAAGGGAAGATAAATAAATTCTAATTGTTTAGGTAAGCACAATGTTATTTATTGCTTTACAGGATTACAGCCTAGCTGTTCTACACATATTAATGCAAAATCCAGAGTATAGAGACATAATGTGACTTTTGAGCCTGTAGGAACCTGTGGGCAGTCTGTCTGCTAGGAATCACTGGCACAACTCTGCTAACTGCATGCACTGCTGTGCATTTGTGGGGTGTGGACAGAGAAATAATATTTTTGCAGTCATTTTGCATTTTTCATCCTGTTGCCTTGCTGACCTGCTGTGGTGCCTCTCAGTAACAAGCTGATTACTGCCCGCTCAGAGTTCAACTGGAAGTAGAAGCATATACACAAGGTTTCTTTTTAATACTTTGCAAAGTGTATTTGTCCACTTCATCTCTTATTACAACTGGCTTCTGTCAGTTGTAATTCTTGTAGAAATTCCAGCCTGGCAGTTCCAGAGACATTTTCTGTCTGTCCAATCGGCTGCAACTACAAGGCTACTCCAATTTAGACTACCTAAAGTGTGCAAGCCCCATTTGAAGGGGCGGTGAATCAGAGTGAGTCAGTCTCTATCACTCATTTTTCCTTTATCTACTTTTCATTTGTTTTTTCTTTTTCAACATTGGTGTAGCAGTCTAAAAAAAAATTAAATAAACCACAAAAGGAGTATATTAGAGACAAAAAAAGAATGTGTTGCATATTCTATTTTCTGTCCTCCTTATATCGTTTCCTTTCGGAAGAATAAAACCAAGTAATGACTCTGCCCATCTCTCATTGTGCCTGGACCATTCATTTGTATGAATCAAAGCACAGACGGATAGTTTTGCATTGTCTGCTCATCTGTCCATTGTCTGCTCAAATATCCACCCCTCTTTACTGCTCTTTCAGCCATTCACATTCGTGCTGAAGGTTCACAATACTGTGACTTAATTCACATTTCAGTTTAGAGAACTATACAAGGCACATGTGGTCATGTAGCCAACTGGTAACCGACTGGTTTGTCATGTTTGCTTTCAGGAATGCCCTGTAACTCAGAATATCTGGTCACCTCTATCCTCCCAGGGCCATTACTTTCAGGTTAAATGTATGGTCCCAGCATGCTTGTAAACAGGCCTATATATCCCTGGAGGAGATGCTGGCAAGTGGGTAGGCCTGAGTCAAAATAAATTTAGGCACCAGTTATTAGGTTTAATTAGGTTTTTAACTATCAGTTATCCAGTTATATATAGTTTTTAACTATTAATATAGTTCTATTTGACAGGCTCTGATATTATTTTGTCATGACTTTTTAAACACAGACAACACAGGAAATTATTTCCTCAGTGTTACTAACTACATACAGTATATTGACAATTACAAGCTGATTTGTGCTGTAAGCCATACACCAATCAGATGTACAAAATCACAGGGCAAGAAATGCCTGTGCTTTTTATCAGAAGCAAGTTGATTACGGAAATTTATCAATTTTTTGCATCCATTTTACATGCAAGAACCCGTGTATTTCTGTTTACCAGTGTGGAGTGTTTATTACGAAACCGTCCATTCAGTATTTGTTTTCAGACACTTATAATTGGAAAATAACAGTAAAACATACTTTTGATCAGCCATGTCACAGCTGAACAGACAAGTTGGGTTTGGACCTGGTCATCAGTGAAGGGGAAAAAAGTTTTTAAAAATGCTGAAAAATAAAAAGACAACATTAAAGAAATTAGTCAGTGTCATTTCATAAACGGAAGAAACAACTGAGTGAATCATAGAAATCATTATTCAGTTAGTTTCATTTTAGGAGGAAAATGTATTCACAGTAACTACTGTAACAGACGGTGAGTCTCTCAGCAGCTGTTACCATTTGGTCTGTACTCTGAGAACATCAAAGACTGGACTAACAGTAACCAGCAGTATGGCTAATTCAAACCACAGAAAACAGGGACACTCTGACAAACGTTGTTTCCATCCCTGGAGAGGTTCAGGCGTGAGGTGTGACAGCTACAGAATTAGTTGGGACATCAGGAAGAGCAGCAAATATTAGCAACCAGTGTATGTTCTTCTACATCTCCCTTTCTCCTTTATCAAGGTGAGAAATGACAGATGAGAATCGTATCAAATACCTGCTTTTGGTTTTATTTTTTTAAGGTTCCCAACCCTTACTGTTCTGTTGTTTAATATTTCCCAATCCTTCTGAATGTTTCTTAATAGACAGACAGGGTTTAGTCCACTTCTATATTTTGCCACTGAAATAATGACTAGGAGTGAGATTAATGAGATTTCTGAATTAATTCTGTCTATAATACTCATTCTTACTTGTAAGTAAGAACAAAGAAAAAATTGCAAGAGACTGTCTGAGAAACTTTGCTGTCTACACTCCTAATGTCTATTTTCTCCCTGATGACTCAAGCACTTAATATCCTTGTCCTGAGGCACATCTCTCCTCTCTCTCCCTCCTTAACTTTCCTGTTGCAGGAGCTTTTGCTTCTGACCATGAAACTTTTGAGACATCTGTTGTTTTGTTTTCTCTGTCTCACCAAATTTTCTGTACTACACCTAGCACTCTTTGCCACAAGATATATAGAGATGGAATCTAAAGAAAAATGGACAACTGCATGAAAAATAAAACTCTTCAGCCACTATTAAAAAGCTACTTCACTGATCACTAGTAGGCAGGAAGTGAGATTTACTCACGAGGATGTCTAAATTATAAAAACTTGCAACAAACATGAGTATAAGCAATGAGGAACTTCCTTCCAGTAACCAAAATTACAGATACTTCCGAAAACCTGAAGTGTTGTAGAATACTAAATACCAGCATTGAGTTCTCATGGAAAAGCCTGAAAAGCAAGTTGCAACATGAAAGATATGTCTATCGGCTTGGTTTACAAACATATTTGCAGAAGAGTTTTTAAAATAAGGTATAAAGGAACACAATGCCATGTTTGGAAATTAAGTATCTTTACACTTTCAGTTTTAAACCAAGGTTTTAGGGCATTCCACAACAGCACAAACTGAAACACGGAATATGGCTTGTTAATATGGATAAAAAAAAACTTACAGCTACTTCCAACAGATCTGATCAGATGCCATTTAACAGGCCACATCCATGGCATGCATTGTTATATCATGGCTGAAACACTATTTACTTTGGCCCCCACTATTTGTTTCATAATCCCCTTAGAAGAAGAGTGATAAGTAGTGCAGACCACACATGCAGAAATTCTGTGGATTATGCCTTTTGCTCTTTTTAAAGTGTCAGATACACATTGAATATATACTTCTCTGGGACCTAGTGAGAATAGAATTTTCATTATTCTGTGGAAAGATGGCATACAAAACGATTGTGTTTATTAATGATTTTCAAAATAATTCAAGGAGATCTGGCTCCAGCTGTGACTCCTGATGATGTGTATGTTGAAACTTCCTTGCAGATAGTTGGTTCCTGAGGGAAACGTATCACAGTTGAATGTTTTTATTAAGATTACATTATCAAAATAAAAATACTTTGGGTTTGGTGACTACTACCCCTGTAAAAAAATGGATGTTTGAATTTTTTTAAATAAATCAGGTGGAAATAGGAAAACTGATGTATACTGGCCACTGGTTTTAAAATTTCAACAGTCTTGTTTCATGAGTACTATTAAAGTTATAACTTCTATGCAATACATGTATTTTTCTTCTTACACTGAGTATGATGCACAGCAGACCACAATCAGATAAATACAATAAACAAAGCCATTTGTGGCAAAGCCAGCAAGCTTTTATACACAGACTGGAGGGTGCTTTAGGAGAGTAGATGAACACAGCTGCTCCCAGTTTACCAAGCAAGAGGCAGGACTGAGGCATGGAGGGCTAAAAATACTTGCTGGACAGCAGAAAGTCAGGCACAGAAGAAGGGGAAAACTATCTAAGGACATATCCCTACATTTAACCCTGATCTTATGCAAATTTTTTCCTGCAAGAATGAGGAAACAAATTATTACAAATGAGTAATCATATGGGGCCCACTGTGATTGCAGGTTTCTGGTGTGTCCTGGTGTGCTTTCAAATACTCCATTCTGAGCCATGCCAGCCAGACCACTATGACCCATGGGTTTATATGGCTTCAAAGAGAAGCCAGAAACAGTCCTGAATTACCTTTTGCCTCTAACTCCTAGAACAGTTACATATCCAAAACAATCAATTTCTAAATAGTTTTTAATATGACATGTTATTTATTTTCTGAGCCAAGTGTTGACGGAAAGCTGTATTACTTTGAATTGACTTTAAGCAGGGAAGTTGAAGTGTAAAGTTCACAGGTCAACAAGGTGAAGAGAGCAAACTCTATGAATAAGAGCTTGCATAATTAGCCCATAGACGTTTGTTTAGTCTTATTCCTTTACTGGTACACAGGAAGGACCATGGGAATTCCCAGATGCATCCACATCCTTAAAGGGTTTTACCCTTTCCTAGTTTGTGTTATCAGCAACATTATGTTTTGCAAATATGTTACGTGGACAGGAAATTAGTATATTGCCATTGCTCATGTCAGTTTGACAACTTCAAATTTTAGTCACTAGAAAGAGGGTCAACATCCTTTTTTTTCAAAATATCTTTCCATTATTAAACATGCAATGATTGCTGCAAAATGTTGCTTCCTCAAATAGCTGCTCAACGAAGATATTTTTACCTTCCATGGAGTGTTTTTGTATCATACATTGCCTGGTAGTTTTCTCCACTGTAATGATACACAGTTACTAGGACGAATGTAGGTCGTTGGGAATACCTAGTAGAATGCCAACTCTTTTTTGCTGCACGGATGCTATCAAAGTGCAGCAGCTATGCCATGACTTTACCCATAATGTGACAGACTAGGAATAGTGTTGTTCTATGGTTTAATCACAGCAGATGAACAACAGTCCTTGGTTTATGTGCAAAGATAAAAATAAATCTAAACTGCAACAATATCGAGACATTTATATACATTTTGCTTTACATAGGTCTCAGTGTAAGACTGTATCTCATTTTATCTAACACCATAATAATATTTTACACAATAAGATTGCTTATAACAAGCATTATGAACAGAGTGATGAGGTGTTATTGCAGAAGCAGAATTCTTACTTGAAAAGAAGATTCAGAAAAATGCAGTTCTTTAATCTTAGTAATGGAAGAAAGTTAACTTTAGTGACAGTTCTACAAAATTAGTTAATATTGATCTTACCGCTATTATAGGAAAACTGTTTCTTCTTTCACTTTAAGTGATCGATGAAAACATTGACACAAAGTAATTACATTTTGTATGAAACTATATATTGATACTGGAAGTACCAGCAGGCAAATGGATGGAAGCAGAGTAGGGCTGGTCGATGATGTGGAGCTCTATGCTTCTGATTTTAGAATCTAGCTGCTCTGCCTAACTGAACTTCATGCACATGTGCAGGGTAAAGTTTTGTAAGAAAGTTTGATATATAACACGTAACAATATTCTATATCTTTTTGGATAATGTGAAAAATTTAAATATCATGGAAAGGATTTTAGATTTCAGGATTCCTCTCTCTGAAAAACTTGTTTATAGTATTAGATTCCAGGAATTCTTAATAGAGTAGGAATTATTTCTCTAGTTATTTCACATTTATTTAGGTTTTGCAGAACTGGACCGCAGTTCTTAGCAAGTATTTCAGCTATTGCACTCCTACCCTATAGATAGCTGTGCTTATAAGAATGACTGAGGAAGTTCTATGAGTTAGAGCTACTCATCTGGGAGAGTGCTGATTCAATGTAACTTTGATGAAGATGAATAAACAGTTTACGTAAGTCATGCCATCTCATACTCTATAGCACCGCCAGTGGCTGCTGGCTCCATGACTGCATTCCACTCCTCGTTGATTTTCTTTTCATGACTAATTAAGGTGAAACATAAATTGATCAGGTAATTTATGAGCAGTCTCTGTAAAAAAAAATGAAGGTAAACCAAAGGTAGTATAAAGAGCGGGTCACATAAATAACAGACATCTGTGGGCCATTATCTGACTCAACATGACTGGTCACATACAGATTTCATAAATGGGCGGTTCAAACCTCAGTGTTTGGAGAGCAGATTGATGATTCTTTGACAAGGGAGCCTATTGGCACTAAGCAAATAGATAGTCACCTCCTGCTCTTAACAGGCTGCACAAAGCAGGGTGTTCAGTATCCCCTTTTCAAGCAATAAAGATGCCATATCTTTAAGTCTTTTTAACATGCATTGCAGAGGGACTTTGGATCCTCTTGAGTTGTACAAAATTTATGGAGAAACACTTTATTGTACATGAAGACCCTTTTCCTGGAACTCCTGACTAAAATAATGGTTATTCTTGGGTATAGTAGTTGCGGTAATAGGCCACACTGTGCAGTGAATACAATGAAATCTATAAATTGACTACTAACTTGAGTAGAGTCTGTGCTGGCTGCCTGTGCTGTTGTTGGGAGCATTACATTTGGGTAAACTAGATGATCTAATGCCTTCTCTATGTAAAATCTGTATTATTTTTAGGAAGAAAAATCTGAATAATATATGCTACTCTCAAGCCTCACTACACATTAGCAGACTTTGTTTTTAAAAGACAACTCATTAATACAGAGAGAATTGTACGTGCTGTTAAACCTCCGTACAATAAACATCTAGACACAATAAATCCATGAAATTAGGGTGACATTTCCACTAGAGGAGCCAGTGAAAAGAAAGGCTTGGAAAGTCCAAAACTGAAAGCAACAACAAAATTAAACTTAAGCCTCTTAGCAGACACTGTAGCAAAGCGATGCGCTCTGCCTGGGTTTGCCATCTGACGCTCATAGCGCGCTGTTGTGGCAAAGCACAGGCTGACAGAACTGCTCGAGAGTGACATCCAGTGGGGAATGCAGCCGCACATACTGCAGTCGTGGCACTTTGAAAGGCCTACAGTCCAAGCGGTCTCTTTGGATTCAACACGGTTATTTTTTGCTGGCAAACACTCAGTAGCCGATTCCATTAATGTAAATTGTCCTTACAAACATCTTGTGCTGGCAGAAAAGACTTCTCTCTAGTCCTTGTAATGATTCTGCTGCTTATCTTAGTGTTGATAAAAACCACATTACCGTGGTCTCCACCCAGCTAATGAAAACATCTCATTGTTTTCATTCAGAACTAGACCTGACTCTGTAGGTCACAGATATTTCTCCAGATTCCATGTGGTCTAGCTTGATGCCTTTTGCAACCCAGTTTGATTAGGGTTTATCCTAGGTTACTCCCTTCTCTTTGTTTTTCTCAAAAACGTTTTCCATCCTTCCTCCTATTTACACAATTTACGGAACAAGCCATCCTTCCCCAACCTTACAAATCCACAGCTTTCACTTTTCAATTCCCCTGAAACTCAAGCAATTCCTTTCCCTGGCTTTTTGAGAGGATGTTATGAAGAGCAGTATTACTTGTCTGTTCTCTGTATTGAGACACTCAGATGTACTGGCATGTCTGCTCTTTGGACCAGAGAAGGACATTAACAGTCCTGAAGCACAGAAGTAGTTTCAGCTCAAGCTCCTTCATCTTATGCTACCCATGCCATTTACCAGTCAGAACCCTGAGGACATCATAATTCTGATTTCCCACAAAGGTACAGCTGTAGTCTTGTCTGGCTTGGTAGGTAATGTACCGTGTGATCCTGAAACATTGATCCTCTTGCTCTGTTCTAAAACCTCGAAATGAGTCACCTCTAAAGTTTATTATCAAGTTCAACTCAAGAAACACTTTCCTAGGGTCAGGCTGTGCTCTAGCTTGTGTATTGATGGGAATGAAAGGGCTCTTTGTGCAGATCTCTGCATGCTTGTGTGGAAAATGGAACAAATTAACTTTGTGGTATTAAACTCCTTCCTTGAATGATTCATATGTTTGGTAAATTACAGGAGGCATGGTGGTTTGCAGCAGTAATCTAAAACTATAGAGGCAGTAAGATGTGCACACTCCATTCTTCTAGACCCCTGGCTAAGCCACTCAATAATCATTATCTTGAAATAAAAATAGAGCTTCTCAACGCATTGGAGATATCCAGAAGAATTTGGTTAATTAATTTGGTTATTAATTTGTTGAATTCAAATGAGAAGGATGAGAAGCAGGCATCTCAAAAATCATCAAATTACTAGGAAAAAAATATTGCTTATTTTATCTTTTGTGCATTTTCATCATTATATGTATAAAAGAGCATTTAAAGAGCCCAGCTGTAAATATATGGTCAGGTGGGGTTTTCTAGATCTGCAAACAGAAAAGCTAACATGGAGCATCATAAAGAAACTAACTCAAGTCATCAGAAGGATTGAATTCTTCAGATACATAGGAGAGATGTCTGCCAGCGGATCCAATGGAGCAGCAGCAGTACTAGCAGGCTGATCAGAAACCTGGCACAGTGCTTCGGGTTGTTAGCCAGGCCCGAGTCTGTCAGAGCACTCTCAGGACAATACTGGGGATCTTTGCTGACAGAAGAGGAAAGGTGATACTCTGCTTGTGAAAGGGAGTAGCAGACCCAGATTGTTTTGATCATTCCCCACAGTCTTATACTTTTATGTACCTTCAGGACTTGTGCTATGGCTTTTTTATCCCCACACAGCTTTCATGATCTACCCTCTTCTTCTCTGGTCAGTTTAATGCCTCCCTACACCAGTTCTAGCCTTCCTTAGCTCTCAGGTTCCTACTTTTTTCAATCTTCACCTCCTCTTTTCAGCCATTTCCTGTCTTTCAGTCTCATTCACATCCAGCCCCACCCTTCCCTCGAATCCTGCATGCTGTCCCTTGCATGCCAGTCATCCCTCCACCTCCTCTCTCTGGCTGCCATTCCCCTACTGTCCTAGACTTTCATTTGCCTTCCATTTCTAGTGTCTTTGCCGAGCCAGTGCTGGCTTTCAGTCTGTTACTGTAGCCCAACAGAGGCATAATGGCCCACTCTTTACAGCATTGGGTTAAATGCTATCATGATACTCACCTTTTTGAATCCCTAATACTTCTCAGAGAGCTGCTAGGTTCTGCTTTCCTTATCAGCCAAGGTATTCTTAATCAGCTCCAGGAATATATTTAGCAGTAATATCCATTTCTCCTTTTTCTTTACATTCATCTCATGACCAGTCTTTGTCCATTGTGCCTGCTCTCCATCAGGACAACCACTGATGTGAAGGCAAAACAGTTAAAGTATGTGGCAGGTCGGGAGCACACATCAGGGTTGCCCAGACTGTCTCTGCCAGGCCCACGGTACACCATGCAGGCCCAGCCTACAGGTTCTTTAGCTGTGAAGCTCATTAAGTTGTCTGAGCATACACTGTGATTTATCAAAGTGGTTTGGGTAAATATGGATGAAGTTTCTCAAATACGAGAAAAAGCAGAAAGCATTTCTTTCTCCTTGTACATTAAAAATCTCTGATCCGAATAATGTGTGAGAATTTCTTCACTACTTTCCAAGAAGGGATACCATATTGTCTGCTTCTTTAATTTCCTTCTTAAAAGTAACTGAATAATTTGTGCTGATGTTTTCCAAAAGTCTTCAGCACCTGCCATAAGAAATTTCAGACTGAATGGTTCAAGTGAGATGAGGTCATAAACACCAGGTCTTAGAATGCAAACCTGACTAGCAGCTTGAACATGAAAGGAGGCATTATGTTGAGTTTCTGGGTGTTACAGTTCAGGATATTCCAAGAAGCGTAGCTCCATAGAGAGAACAGAGCCTGCCAGCTAAGCTGTTGTACATAAGCAAGATCATTTGAGAGTGATGGAAATTATGCTCAGCTGCACCTTCTCTAATTAGGCAGAAAATGTTTTCTTTTAAGTTGAGTTTCTCTGTTGCTGTGTCCTGTCATTAAAGTAATTGGTCTCTGTTCCTTGTCTGACCCAGAAGGGGATACAGATAGGTATAGTCATCTCACTTAACCAGTCTAGCAAGGAATTGTCATGTTTTCATTTAGCACCTTCCTCTCCCAATCCACATTCCTGCTCCAGTTTTAACCAGGTAGGTTTCTTAGTAAGAAAGTTGAGCCCTAAGTGCAGGCAGTGCCAGGATTCATTCTCAGTGAATAAACACTACTCTCTTAAGAAATAATAATAACAACTTTTTGATTAAAGCTTGGACTCAGGAAGCTTGATTTCATGTTTGATTTTTTCTGTATATTCTGTGTGACTTCATGAAAAACAAAGAGTCAAAAATTTCCCATTGAGAGATGCTGCTCATCTCTCTTGCTGATGCTGATAAAAATGTCTGAAGATGGTTAACATGTAAAATATCTTTTAAAAACTACTAGTCTTGGAAATGTGAATGTTAATCTCCCTTGTTGTGGTTCCCCCACTGCAACACACCAAGCAGGTTGAATGGTTAATGTCTTAAAACACAGATAAATCACTGTGAGTTCCTGGGTACTCCAAGATTGTAAGTATTTTATTTTCCTTTACAAGAGACATTACTTACTCGAGAGACCAGTGAAGACTTATGAATGAACGTGGATCCTCATCATACTAATCTCCCATAGAACTGGCTGTAGTTGGATACAAGATTGAAATGAAGATATTTGTACTATAAAGTTGGCATCTTGTGCATGTAGACCAGGGGACTGAGGCCAAAGGGTCCAACGTGGGCTTCTCATCAGAGAGAAAGCACAAGCCAGTGCACATCTCTCTGGCCAAGTCATTAGCTCTCACATAAAAGGAACAGTTCTCTAATAATACTCTTTTTCCAGAATTCTCTTTCATCTCATTTCTATTTCAACACTACTAAATGTCACTTCTAAAACTCCCCTCTCGTCACTGAATGGTCGAATGACTGAGCTGCAGAACCAGGCTCTATCCTGTGAAAGTGGTAAGACAGAAAATTCAAAATCGATCTTTTGGGCAATTTTGGGCAGGATTTGAAAAATAACAAGCGAGAGTTTTTGGTATTACACTTTGGATGTGGATGTTTAAATCCCCCGATCCGCTCTGTGCCTTGCTTCCTGGTATTTTCTTCAACTGTAGCATGCGGACCCTCGTTTGTGAAAACTGGCTCTCTGTGGTGTGAGGCCCTATGCGCTCATCCCAAATGCTGAGCTGGAGCTCGAAACTGGGAGGCGAGCACCACCTAGTGACACATGATAAAAGTACTCAGCTGCTACTAAGTACAATAAATGTTTTATTTGATTATACTTGAAATTCAGGGAAAAAAACTTACTACAATTAAAATATTTCATTTACAATTAAAAAAACCCCTATTCTAATCTTGAGTTATTTTCTAGTATTTCTAAGGTAATTTCTCCTAGGCTAGCTGAAGAAATAAAAGAATTATGATTGATATTGCTCAGTAAAAGCTGGCCTCTATTGCTAATTTCAGTGTTTTTACATGAACTTTGGTTACTTAGAATCTGGAGTTTATTTTAAAAAATTTGTTCCACTTGCTGTTTTCGTCTATTCACAATAAGAATGTAACACAAAGCTTAAAGAGGATCATTCAAAAAGTGCCAGATCAACAGGAAAATATTAGCATGTGGTGACAGCAAGTCATCAGATTCTAATACAGGCCTTCATCACTGGCATTGTTCTTCAAGATAATTTTTCTTAATCAGATAATGATTCTGTCTCAGAGTACTCTTTGTGTCTAGGTTAAAGGTTATTAATAATTTTGGTTATTTTTCTTAATATAATAAAAAAAAGAACTTCTCTTATTAAAAAAAGGTTACGTTTCATGTGAAATTTCACATTTGTATTTCAAGGCAAAACGGCTTTTTCCAAATATTTTTAAAGTGCAGTAGCACAAGGTGAAGGAAAAGCTGTTTTCTCTGTTTAGGTTTTATAAGCACAAAACTACCCAGTTTTAGAATTTTATTCTTATTTTCACCCAGATTATGAAAACTCCCCAAAAATTGATGGATAACGAGCATTAAAAGACAGAATGTTGATAAAGACAAGAACAATGAGCTGGCTGGAAACTAAATGGTTTAATAAATCCTTTGTAAGACATAGAGTTGTTAGAAATCTTTCCTGCTGTATTTCTTCAGAACCTCCTCTTGGGAAGGGGTGTGTGTGTGTGTTTGAATTTAAATCAGAATTGTACCAAGTTCTGTCAAAAGTTAGAATGTCAATTTCAGAAACATTGTATGACTTAACCTTTTGGAAAAATGTAGTTATTTCCTTCAGAAGTACTCTGAAGGGCTCTGGGGCAGAGATTAATTACTTAAAAAAAAAAAAAATACTAGTTTCTGATATTACCTATTTACTTCCACCTACGTTTGTCACCAAGGTTTCATGCTGCATTTTCTCCAGAGAACTGGAATATGTTAGGTTTATTTTGCTTTTTTTCTCTAGACAAGGCTAGCCTAGTGCTCTGTCTCCTATACAAGACGGACCAATTCTTAAACAGTTCTGCAAAACAGCTTCCATTTAATTCAATTTTCTTGCAGTTGCAGATGTTGTGCTACTTCTTAAAGAAGACATTGATTTGTTCCACTGACTGTCAGGAAGAGAACAATACCATACTTTTGATATCCTTTCAATGTTTAATTTTCTCTAGTTTATTGAGCTGAATTTAGTGAACATAAAAATTAAAAGGCAACAGGGACAGCACAGAGAAAACATGTTATTAAAAGTGGCTGATAATTCCCGCATTCCTTGGTCATCTGAGTTACAAGGATTGACCTAATTCGGTGTTATACCTGTGGTTGCAGGTTAATCCCGTGCATGCAAAATTCATATGAACATAGATGAGAGGTATGTATAGCCTAAACCAGCATGTCAGCTTGATGTAACTATACAACAGCCAAACAGAAGCTGAAAAGGATCTATGACTGACTGTGTGCTGATAATGCAGCCGGAACAGCCAAAGGGGTATCGGCGTCAGTGGACTTTACAGCACTGAACAGCCCCCATTTTGTGCTGGCAGTAACAAATCTCCAGTTATTCCCAGAAACGAGCTCACGAAGGGTGAAACATAAACCTCCCACCCTGGCCGGGGGCTCTGTATAAACCTGAGGCTGTGGAGGAGCTGGCGGCGGCCCCGCCGGGACCCCCGAGAGAGCGGGGCGACGGCCGGCCCGAGCGCGGCGGGCCCCGAGCGCCTCTGCCGGGAGCCGGGCTGCGGGAATGGAGCGCCCCGGGGCGGCAATGCCGCTCCCTCCCGCCGCCGCCGCCGCAGCTGCCC
>VZRR01013054.1:674913-687611 GCA_013398015.1 Oreocharis arfaki
GAGACAGCGCGGCGTGCGGGGGAGGGCAGCGCACCTCGCTGCGGCAGAGAGCTGCCAGGTGTTCGGCATTGAGAGTGCGAAGTTACGCGCTTGCTGAAATCTCCGCCGTTTGGAGCATGATTTAATTTCACAGGAAGTTTGTTCTGTTGTTTTCTTGAACTTTTTTCTGTTTAGGACTCTAGAGATAGTATTTCTGAACTACAGGAATGGAGACCAGTCGTTTACAGAAAGTGCACAGACACTCTCTGGCTGCTTCTCTTCTGTCTTTTCTGGGCTGGCTTGGTAAGCACGCTTGTTTGTTTTTTTCCTGGAAGGAAAAATCAGATCCTAAGTTAGTGGGGTTCTGCATAGTGTTACACTAAATCTAATCTGAAATTGTCACGGGCACAGGTCCCAGGATTGCCCAGGGACGGATATTACCTTTGTAGTGGTGCAGTGCTTTATTGTGGTGTCTGTCACACTCCTAAATTCTGCCCATGTGCTTTAGATACCATATATACACCGGTTTGGGTTATTTAGGATTCGCTTTTTTTGTAGATCAGTCCAGGCTCCGACTGGGCTCTTTATTCTACTTATTCATTGTTGCTTTGATATCTTGCAACACGTGTCCATCTGGTGCTACATTAAGTCACTGTCTGTCTTGTGCTTAGAACAGTGTGCAAGCTTTTGGAGCAGGCTTTGTCTTCCGGAAGCGTGGATGGGGTTTTTTATGATATATCTGAGTCTACTCAGGATTCTCATAGATACTCTTTTTAATTCCGTGCATAGTAACTTTTAAAATGGAAGCTAATGCAGAATATTACCTACACATTTTGAATACTGCATAAATGGATGGTGAACTTTGTGAGCAAAATAGGGGTTTTTTGCCTGCTGTCTAATTCTTAGTGCTTTGATCAGTGGAGGGAATGCCACAAATGAAACCTGTCATATGATAAGGATATAGCATTTTTGTTTGGTTTCTCTCACTGTTTTTATTGCTCATTTTCTGTGAAATAGCTTTTTGCATACGTGTATTTGTTTTCTGGTGTTTGATCTTATTTTTAAATATTTAAGAAAATATAATGACAATAATTCGTTCACATAGTGAAAAAAATCGAAATCGCATTAATAGCCCTGTGGAAATGAGTATCACAGCCATATATAGATATACCCCTGCAGCTATTGCTCTGTTACTTAACAATATTTATGGCTTGTATCCAGCATTCTGCGTTAAAAAAAAAAAAATCACCGACACAGAGGACCTGCAATACCCATCTTTAGAAGGAATACCAGAACTTTTCTGAAAGCCTGTTTCAGTTGAGTTACAGTGCCAGCTCATTTCTTGTTTTCCTTCTGAGACCATTTTAATTATTAACAAATACTTGTTCTGTAAACAAACTGGATCTGGAAATATTTTGTTATAGTAGCAAATCACATCCACAAGTAGTATGTCAGCTTGAATTTTGGAGTCTCTAAAAAGATGTCCATATTGAGACAGCATTAACATGCCATCATAATTTTAAAAAATTACTGAACTAGTTAAGCCTGGAAAATAAGAGTCTACTATAAGCAAAAACTGCAGTGAGACTGCCCTGAGGACTAAAGAAGCACATACCTACATGTTTGTGTATGAGATGTGGTTTTGCCCAGATCCAATCTTTA
Organism: Oreocharis arfaki; assembly: GCA_013398015.1. Classification (NCBI taxonomy): domain Eukaryota; kingdom Metazoa; phylum Chordata; class Aves; order Passeriformes; family Paramythiidae; genus Oreocharis; species Oreocharis arfaki. The sequence continues at coordinate 676,555 of VZRR01013054.1, forward strand.
GTGACAAGCATTAAAAGTAGAGAAACAAACAAAGGCTCTAAAGCTTAAGTAAGAAAGCAGTTGTGCTGGATCTGACATGTTCAATCTGTCTCGAGCACAGCCAATATTCAGCCACATCCATTCAAAGTAGTAGTGGTTTATGTGGGACTGAGAAATCTTGCTGCTGCCAGCAGCTGGCACATAGCCACGGAGCCTAGTGATTGTCCTTGGTGTGTGTGAAACGTGGCTTGCACCCCATGGGAAAGAGGAGAAGATTGCATCGCTGAGTTCTTCAGTAGCTGGAATGCTGTGGAGATAAGCCTTTGGGTAAAGTAGTACTCAGGACTGCACCAGTTTCACAGAGGGATTGCTGCTTCTTGGCACTTGCAGAGGTTCTTTCCAAGGATTATTTTGGCTCTCACGAGTTACAGGAGCGTTTAAGCTGCATTCCTAGACAAGGTGTTTTATTTTGACTAAGGATTGCTGCTACTTGGTCAGCAGAGGTAGTTGGCTGCCTTTAGGGTTTACAGGAAGATGATCTACTGGAACTTTAAACTGACAGCAGAACAACTAAAAGGTCAGGGCAGCGTCACCCAAGAGCACAGTGTGGCTTTCTCCAGGTTTTTTACATGTGTTAAAGAGTGCTCCTTCCAAAATTTCAGGTAATCTCCATTTTAATTATACTTCGTCTATAAAAATACCTCTGATTAAATTCACTAGCAGCTTCAAGGACCCATTATGGCAGCAGATGTATGGCCCAAGTGTGTCTTGAAGGTCAGCCTGCAAAATGAGATGCAGTGAGCGCATGAAAAATCACCATTTGAGTGATCTTGCCTAGTGACACACATGAACTTCACTAGGGACAGTGTTTAGCATCTTACTAATGCTTTCCTTTTATTTTAATCAGGACCTCTATCTTTCTCCTCCTGTGTTATTCTGCTTAATTTATGTCCTTTCAACAACAGATGAAGGAGAGCTCTAAGGAAGCAATAGGGCTAAACTTGCTCTGGCCTTGTGCAGAGTGGTGAATTTTAGATTTAACTGTTTGCAACCACAAGACAAAAATCTCTGACTTAGAAGGAATATTTATTAAATGGGAAGAAAAAGATATCATAGGAGGCTTTCACATTAAAAAAATACTTTAACAGATGTTTATAAGTGGCTATGCTGTGGTGGCTGGTGCTGCAGAAAGACTTGTGCTTGGATATGACAGCTTTGGGAACATATGCGGTCGGAAGAACACTCCTGTAGAAGGGGCAAATCTTTCTGGATTGGACATGACTAATAAAAAGTAAGTACATCAGATAATGTCTAAATAAATCAAATGTTTGAGAAGTTAGTAAAATACATATCTTCTAGTTGTCAGTCATACACATCTGTGTATCTATACGTTGTTGTACTGAAAGGCAAAAAAAGGTGTGAGTAGTGCAAAAGAGTGAGTGAAATTAAGAAATTAAAATAGAATTTGGAAGTGTGCTGCATTGCTATGATTTATGGAGCTGCCTTCTTAAAGAGGGTCTTAAATGGGACTTCAGCTAAACAAGCAGTCATTCTATATGGAAAATCTTTGTGCTTAAGGAAGTTGCATGTTGAAGTTCCCAGTCGTTCCACTGACTCCTTCGGAAAAGTTTCATTTGCTTTGTAGCACTTTAAAAAGATGGAAAGAAGGTTCAGAATTAAAACTTATAACAAACCAAGAAAGCTTTTTTTTGAGAAGAGGATCTTTTTTTCTTTCTAGGTATGTGTTCTTTCTGAATTCATGTGGCCTGGAGATACAAAGCCTCAAAATCAGTTCACTTTCCTTGTGTGTGTCAAGTTGCCCACAAGAGCAGCTCAACTCTTTGGAAGATCTCCAGAGTTTTGCAAGGAATAATGGTGTGCCACAGGGAATATGAGTATCTTGATGTATCTGTAGAACAGTTGAGCAGCTTCCACTTTGTTTTTCTTGTTTCTTACACTAGGGAGTCATATCTTATCATTGATTTCCTGAACAGTTCATGGTAACAGAAAATAAAATGTCTCATTTCTGCTTTATTTCAAAGCAGTAGTTTCTAGAAATGCTGCAGCTCTATTATGGAAATTAGAAAGTTGTTGATTAATTCCTTCACAGAGCTGAGCTTATGTAGCAGAAAACTGACTGCTGAGAATGAACTAGTGAAGTTTGGCAGGGGTTGCCAGTAGGTGACCAGAGTTCATATGCTGTTTGAGAAACTTGTCCAATTGGTTCCTTTAAATTTAATTAAAACTATGGTGGAATTATTAATTCCAGGAAGACACAAGTGGTTTTATCCCTCTAGACATCAGATCCCAACATTTGCTATTCTGTTTTATTGTAGTTTAACCCCAGCTGGCACTTAAGTACCACACAGCCTCTCACTTCCCAGCAAAACCAGGATACACCTAGAAATTTTATTCGATTCTGGTGTTCAAGATGAAAATGCTGTCAGAAGTAGCTGTTGTGTGAAAGAGACTCCAGTTTATTCATGTCCAACATGTAAATAAAATAATCTGTAGCCTAAGCCTTATTTCATGGGGTATGTATAAACTTCAGACCATATGAATACTAATGGCTATTTTTGTTAGAGGTCAGTATCCCATTATTTTTTTGTTTTGATGTTTTGCTTGACTGAGATTGCTATTTAAATTGACAATATTTGTTTTAATTTAATTCTGGGGTAGTTTAACATCATTTGGTGTGTACAGAAAGCCATAAACACCGGTGGTATTATGTAAGTATTTTCAGTCTAACTAAACATAATTGTATCAAATTTCAGCTGCAGCTGCTTGCCTGTTTATATAAAGGCAGAGGAGAAGTCTTGCCTTTTGAATGGCTTGGATGTAGCCAGCCTTTCTTTCCCAGAAGCGCTGTATAATGGAGCAGAGTGTTATTAGCAGAGTACCTGGTAATGCTTCACGGAGATCCCAGCACAAGTTAGGTTTCTGGACACATACATATTCTATTCTAACTCATGAGGGCCTAGCTCTATGGTGGCTTCCATCATTTCAGGTTTTTCTCTTATCCTAATGAGCGAGGATTAATAGCCAAGTATGGCCCTGTGGAACAAACAGCGTGCCTGCCTGGAAAGCAAGAGTAGTTAAATCTAGAAGGCAAAGGGTTCTGCAGAGGTTGCTTTAGATTTACTCAACTACCTAATTTCTTATTTATATTCCCACTGGAATATCAGGGATGAGTTTGATCCCTGCTAAGGGATCGAACTAGAAGTGCAAACAAAACGAGTTCTTAATGTGTTTTTCTCTCAAATTTTGACTAATCTTCAGTTACTTTTTTCTTTTCTTACCTTGCTAAGGTTCTTTTCTTTGCATTTACAACCTGAATGTTTCCAATTACACACTAAATCCAAAGGCAGCTCAGCTCTGTCCCACACTGCCAGTTCCACCAAGGTAAGAATTACTGGGTATTTTACAATATCCTTGTGTCCAAACAGCTTCTTATGGATTGTTACTTCCTCATATTTTGTATTTGGCTTGATAGTTCACAGTCAGGATGGTTTTATTTTGTTTATTTATTTTTGTCCATGTATCCTTACAAGTTCTTTTATGTGACTGAGAACATGCCAGTGTCTTGTTCCACAGAATAAACAAGGACTTCATTCCCTCAATTCCTCTACCCTTTAGAGAGTTTTCCCTCTCCAAATTAGGAAAAAAGCACTCTGTATGAGGAACAGCTTACCTCCTGCACAGACTTTTGCTCTCTCCCTCAATGCTGAGGATGTGATCTTGGGCTTTGCTTCTTACCCTGAGTCCAGAAATTTCCATCAGAATAATTTTATAGCCAGCTGGCTTGAAGCACAGATCTGTGGATATTGCTGTCTTTATAACCTGGCATTTGTGAGTCAAAATTCTTAAACCCATGATTTTAAGTTCCACTGCATCATGAAAATACAGCATAGAATTGGAATCTCTGTGTTTGCAGAGCTAAGTCATCTGCTCTGAGCAGGAGAAAATGGAAGAACAAGGTGAACAGAAGAGAGTAGGAGACACATGAAAACATTACATACAGTGGATCAAAGGACAGCATGTAAATTGATGAAAAACTATGACGTTTCACTTATTTCCTCAACTTTCTAGGCTTTTTTTCTGTTTGTCAAGGAGGGTAGCAAAGTTTTCATCTTGCACAGTAATATTTCATAGTAGAAGCAAAGCTAAGTAGAGAAATTTTTGACTGTTGATGGCAAACCTCTCCTTTTCAGGTAAGAATACGCCTTTGACTGTTGTAGTGCAGCACTGCCGAAGTGGGACAATAAATATGTGCAAGAAGCTTGGCTGGGAGTGCCAAATAACTTTGTATAAATATTTGGTGCCATTAATTGTACCTTGCAAACATTGTTTTGGTGTGGCTTTTAGAATGCTTAAATATAAAAGCAATGCAAGGTGTTTGTGATCTAGAATTATCTACAACAGCGTAGGTTACAGCTATGTTAGCATGAACTTCATTTCTACATAAACACATGGGAGAAAAGCAGGTGAAGCCAGACTAGAATGGGAATAGGAGCTATGTGCTGGGGGTGATAGTAGTTAATGAGAGAGTTGTTAATTTTTTTCCCCAGGCTGATCTTGAATGAATCTGTTCTGGTATAGTGATACAGGCATGGTGCTATTAGGAATTTATTTTTCAGATGATAGATAAAAACACCCTTTTAACAGAATGCTCTCTGTGGAGAATAGCAGGATGGATCTCTGTGAATTTGGAACTGTTTGTCCAGTAATTAATACTTTTTACCGCTTTTGTTTTTAACCTTTCAGTAAATCCTTTCCATTATTTAATCGATGTGTTCCACAAAATCCTGAATGCTATTCCAAGTATGCATCTGTCTTAATAAGTATGGTTAATGAAATGGATGTTTTTCACCGAATTTTGAGTGGAATATTGGCAGGAAGAGATACTGTGATAGGACTGAGTGTCCTTGCACTAGGTAAGGTTATAAGTAAAAAGTGAATAATGATATTCAATTAAAAGGTTAAAATGTTTCTTTTAAGTCTGTATGTTTAATTCAAAAGTGGATTTTTTTCATATTTTCTGGGCATATTTTCATATTTTCTTCAATTTTAAGAAAGAGTGATCAGATTTTATTGAGAGGCATTTAATAGACTGGTGAAATGCAGATCTCTTAATAACCAGATTCTGTGTTTCATGACATGGTTATATACCTCATTTTGGGGGACTGTAAGAAGTTGTTGATAAAAAAATGGCATCAGCATGAACACTTGAACTTAAATCTTGTATAAAATGTTATTTAAAAACTAGTAATTCCTGTGGTGAAATATATCAGCTATAAGTTCCTTATTATTTAAGTTACGGGTAACTGGGTGCTTTAAGTGTTACAAAGATTGCCACCTTTACTAAATGCTGTTGATTTTGAGACTACTCTTTAAGAATAAAAGCCACAATTCTATAAGAGCCTTAAATTTATATCTGAAATAAAAAGGGGTTAAATTAAATGGGTTTTAACACTCAAACTTACTACATGTATTTTTCAGCCTTCTCTTTGATGCTGGTTTTAGCCTTCAGATTCATTCAGACCCTCGTCATCCATACTCTGATTGCACTGCTTGTATTCGGTTTGTTGTGTAAGTATATTTACTGTTTCACTGAACTGAAGGATTAGCAGCTGAACAAACAGTTATCCTTTATTTCATGGCCATCCTCAGTAACCTTCAGCTTACCATAGTCATTTCCAAACTGAGGCCTGCTTGCCTTTTGGTGCCAAGGTCTGGCTGTGCTGTTTCAGCTGCTGAGTGTTAGGATGATGGTGATGTTTATTGTTTTTATAGATGCCTAGAAACAACATTTCTTTTGGCAGATGAATTCAGTTATGAAAATGCTACTGTTTCAAAGAATGCTTAGTGAACTCTCATACTGCCTGCTTTAGGAAGAGAGAACCATAGGAATGTGTCTGGCTAAAGCTTGCCATTCCATTAAATTTAGCTTTGTATCTCCACAATGAAATTACATGCCTGAGCCTTAGAATAACTGCAAGAAATCCAAACATTCTGCTGCGGTTTTACCTCAGTCTGACAGGCCACCATGGAAAGTTTCTCTGTGATCACTGATCCTGTGCATCACTTTGCTAACTGGCGGTATTCCCGAGCCAAGTGGGGGTTAGCAGGGAGGGCGGCACACTGGGGAGGGAGGCCAGGCAGGCATCAGCCTGCCAGCAACAGCGAGCACTGCCTGCCCTCACGCTGCTTTGGTCTGCTCAGTCATCTCAGGTGTTCTCTGGTGGCTCCACTATGACTATAGGAATGATCCCAGCACTGAACTGGAAACAGAAAAAGAAAATGTAAAGTTCCTACTTGGATATGCCATCTTCTCAACAATAGTTACCGTAAGTAGCGTTTTGGCCTAAGCAGTGGCAGAGGCTGTAACTTGAACACTTGAACTACAGTGATTCTGCAACAGTAAAAATAATTCCTAATTACTTTCAAATTGGAAAATGAGGATAGCTTCTAAGAGCTTCTTATATGCATTTAAATAAAATCATAAAATCATAGAACGGTTTGGGTTGGAAGGGACCTTAAAGATCCCTAAAAACCTAGTTCCAACTAGATTTTTAGGCCACCATCAAAACTACAAAAATAATTTTATAACTTCATCGTGAAACTTGTTTGTCAGCCTTGCCACACTTCAAACCTGTGCAAACAGTGTTAGTGTTGTTGGTGTAAAAATGCAGGAATTTTTTTCCATCCCCATTTTGTTTTGTATCAGCTCACTGGAGAATTATGTTGAATAAACACAGGGGCACTGGCTGAGTATGAACAGGAGATCTGTGGATTCATCCCACCCTGTTCAGAAGGAGAAAGGGGTGGCAGCTCTTTTAGACAATGAAAGGGGCAGTAAAACACAGGCAGCACTGTCTAGACCTCAAGTTATGGGGTCAAATTCTGTTTTTCTCTCATTGACCTTGTTTTACAACAGAAAATCTGGGTGTGGCTAGCAACTTCTTAAGTGATTTTTTCACTCTGATTTTGCAAAGTTAAAGGAGCCATTTCTCAATTTGAGGGTACAATTTGTACTTCATGAGACATTTGCCGAAGTGATTGTCCTGTTTTCTCAGAGTTGAGTATGATCTATATGGAATTTGCCAGATATGAACAGTCTGACTGTTTACAGTGACAAATATAAATGTGTCACAGATCATTTTTTTTATATCCTCTATAAGTTATGACCTTTTTACATCCACTGATACTAAAGAGGTAAGAAAAGGTTTCTTTGAATGCATGTGTGTTCCAGTACAACTGACTGTTGTTTGCAGAACTGTGGGGACATCCACTGCAGCAGGTTATGCTTCTCTTCAGAGCTGGTAGCTTCTTTCTAGAGCAGGCAAGAAAACTAGTGAAGCAACTGCCACTGGTTGTATTTATTGTTTTGTAAATTCCAACTTCCCTTTTAACTGCTGTTCGTGGTTCCTTACATACAAAGAACTGGGGATATTGTGGGGGTTTTGACTGGGGGTTTTGTTATTGGTGGGTTGGTTTTTTTACTTTGGGAAGACAATAATTTATTTAAATAAGTTTTCATTTTATGTCTGCTTTGCTTCCATACACACATAGCTCTCAAACTAGTTTTGTTGTGGACTGCAGGAAAAGACTGGTTCTCCTACCATTGTGAAAGTGAACAGTGGCAAGCTGACCTGGGTAGAAAGAAAGTTAAAAAGTTCATGACATGCAGGGTATGTGAAAGCAGTATGTAGTGTTTAATGTACATTTATGTTTGCTGTAAAGCAAAACAGACTGTTTCCATTAGAAGAATTAAAGTTTTATGAAACCTATTTTGTTTAAAAAACCAGCAGTAATTATTGCAGAAAACCAGATTTTAATCCACAGGCCGTTTGAGAACATAGGGAGTGTCTCAGGTGGATTTTCCAGTGTGTAGTAAGATTGTATAAATTGCTTTGCTGTCATGTCTTTGTGAAGTCTGTATCCTCTGATCCCACATTTGACAACTCTGATAATTTTCTTGAGGTAAAACCCCCAATAATTTGTCTTTTTATTTCCTGTGACAGGTTGTTCTGCTCTTCCTTATATTTGTACTAAGAAAGAGGCTTCAGTTTGCTGTACAGCTCTTTTGCATTGTTGGCAAAATCATAGGCAGAATTCCTTTCCTCCTGTTCCAACCTCTCTGGACCTTTCTGATTCTCATTGTGTTCTGGGTATTTTGGGTTGCTGTACTACTTAGCTTAGGAACTGCAGGTAAGTAAATGCTTTTCATGTTTTTGACTGAGTGCTATCCATTTCCTAAGTTCTCTTCTTAAATGTGGGACCTCGTGGTGTTGGTGTATAAAACGTGGGCTAGCATTGTTACATGGCAGGGTTACTTGTTCCCTTTATTTTATTTCCCACTTGCTGGGGTCTTCTACATTGCCCTTTTGCTTCTGTATGGACTTGAGTTTTGCTCTTTCTCATTTATTTGTTAATAGATTGTGGTAGGTACAGTATACATTTGGTGTACTTAAATGAAGAAAGTAACAGGAAGGAGGAGACAGCTGTTAGTGCATTTGTTACAAAATGAGAATGCTCGTCTCCTCTGCCTAAACAATGTTGAATTATCACAGAGGCAGAACGTTGCTTCAGAGCAGTAGTTCAGTGGCAATTGCTGTCATTTGGACCAGTGCAACAGTGTTTGGATTAATCCAGTGGTTCATGCAGTTGTAGAGGAGGTGCTCTGTGGAAAGTCAAGCACTATGAAAGATCCGGCAGAACAGATTTTTAGTATGGAAATGGTATTACTAAGGGATATACAACTGTAAGATCTGTCACTGATTGAACCAGGGTAATTTGGATGCTGTCCCTTGGCCCAGCACCATGCCATCCAAGTGAAAGAGAGGTTGTCCTTTTCTGGAACATCACCCGAAGAAGTGAAGCTAAACTCTGGGTAGCTCTGGAGATAACTCTTCATGTAGACATCATGAAAAGCATTATGATTTGGGGCTAGTATTTTTTTCATTTTCAATTTCTAGTGCCACTGTTAGGAACCAACTGTTATCCTTTGGGTTGAAGCTGATGTAGAATTGATGTGGAGACCCTTGTTTATGGGTTTTCTCTTTTCTGAAACCTGGCTGATTTCTGTGTGGAAAACCAAATGCAGCCTAATTCTTCAAAGGCTTGTGTGTTACCATTTTATTTTGCGTTTCCACCATCGCTTGAGACAGTGGCTGTGGTAACTCCTTAGTACAGGCTTGCAGATTCCTGCTAGGCCAGGAAAGCCTTCAGCCCTTCCATAGCTGAGCCCATTTGGCAAAGCTGGCTGTATTTCCTACCTCCATGGATCAGGTACCTCACTCCTCTTACATCACAACTGCTTCAATCTCAGTTGATTCTGGCTCTTTACAACATCCAATTCACTTCTAACATGAGAAGCTGTCTGAGTCCATGCTGGCATTGCAAATCACACCCATTGCTTAGGCTAGACTGGGATCTATTTCCCTCCAGCTTTCATTGTCCAGTCGTGCAGATTTGCAAGTCTTTGTTTCTGCTGCCTTTTTCTGAGTAGCTCGTGTCTGTCGGGAAGGAATGGCTGCTTGAAGCAGCTGATAACCTGCTTCTCCTGCAAAAGGGTCAGACCCAGTATGGCCAAATGCCTGACCTGCAGTCTCTTTGTGAATTGTTCCTCCTCAATAAATAGTCAAGCTGATGCCCTTTGCTTTAGATGTCATGGATATTCCTTCTCCACACTCCTTTGAGTCAGATTTTCCCAGTACAGAAGCAGCATTGTGTGCTGGACACAGATCTATGTTGTTGTTAGCTTTTCTGCAAAATCTTTACACCATTTATGTACGGATCAGACAGGCAGCAGTAATTCTGAAACTGGCCTTGTGGGATACCTTGTCACTGCTTCAGACCAGATTTTATAGAAAGGAGCATCTCCTGAGCTATCAACCAACTGTCCATTTCATGCACCTGCTTGGATCAGATACAATTTAAGATAAACATTAACTGTAGTAAATTTAGTAACAGGACAATAAAATTAATTATAACATATAGATTTTCTAAATGTATAATTTACAAGAACTGTGAGACAAAATATTACATCCTTGATGTCAAATCAAGCTGACTTAATCTTAATATGCACACATAAGGATGTAAAGCTTGCCCTTGTTATATCTAAGTTTAGGAAATGCCGGCTGAGTCTGTTGTATTCAAAAGCTTTTGGAAATGCAGCAGTATTTAGTAGAATAGTAGAAATAGTAGAATAGTAGAAATACTTTCACTCATGTGACAGAAAAAGCTTGATTATAAGAGCAGGATGGGAAACTAATTGGGTATTTTCTGGATGCTTTTACAGACTTCGCAGAAAAATAGTGACTCATGTTATATCCAAAAGCAAATTCCACATGTATTCACAGGGGAGTAAAACCTAGTGAAAACTGCTTTTGAGAGGCTTTTTACGCTTTTTCCATGTTGTGCCATTTTCCTGTATTGGTTATATTCTCTGTTTCCTGCTAGGCTTTTTCATTCAACTTTTTTTCTTTTTCCTCTGCCTTCTTGGGGAGTAGGATTCAGTTTACGACCTACTGTTACATTCATAGTGCAGCACACAACTGACTCGAAAGTATTTTATGTTTTGTCTTCTCCCTAGCCTAATAGGAATGCTGATGTTTCCAGCAAGTGATGCAAACAGTACAGTACAGAGGGCAGCATAAGCTTGCTGCACAGCAGAGGGATGATAAAGTTTCAGTTTTGAAAGAACTGACTTTTCTCAGATTTAGCATAAGAAGGGGAGGTCATTTCCAGGCACTTAACTGTCAATATTATTGCTTCTATGAGCAACCTAGTAAAACAGGTTTTGACGGAGATATTCTGGCAGGACATTTTTAGTGTAGATGTCAGTCCTTACAAGATCGTCCTGTTAGAAGCATGTTAAAGTTTAGAAGAGTATGTGTGCATTTGGTAAATAACCCAAACCACTTCTCAGTTAACACCTAAGCATGAATGCAGCTGGAAAAACGCCGCTCTGTATCCGCTTACGTCTCTGGGTGGCTTGGGCTCCGTGCCTCTCCCCGGCCGTGTCGCTGACGGCGGGTTCCGCGGCGCTGTCGGACACTCGCTGTCTGCCGCTG